>CATIWM010435101.1:0-34784 GCA_949671775.1 Mallotus repandus
TGGAATGAATACAAAAAGAGAGAATTAGAGATGTTAAGAATATTAATCAATAATAAAAAATTATTTTTTTGAAAAATAAAAATCTTTTAAATTTCACAATAAAAAAACACAACTTATAAATCGACTATTATATACTCTAATATTAGTAAGACTAAGAATATAAAGGAAGCTTTTTTTTTTTTACCTATCTCTATCAAAAATAATGAAAATTTTAAGATTTTTTTTTCCAAAAAGATAAAATCTTTTTATATTCTTGATCAATATTTTCAATATCTCTAATGCTTTTTTTTTTCCTTTTTCACACTTTTTTTTTTATATTTCATATCTATTACAAATTTTTGAATAATATGACTAGAAGTTGAGAAGTAAATATAAGAAAGTAAAATTGGGGACTTTATATAAAATAATATAGAAAAGTTAAAATTTTATTAAAATATCTAAAAACTAATTTCTTGAAATTATTTTAAAAGTGATAAGATTAACCTTGGTTAAACTCATTTTATATGTTGCCTAATCAATATATATATATATATCTAAAAATATTTACAATCTCTTTCTCTCTAGCGATGGGGAAGGGGGTGACTTATTGCCAGTGATGACCACGACAGGGAATGTTGTCCACACCTATTGCTCGGCGACCACGTAATGTTTAAAAGTTTTCTGACAGAAATTCTCCGGCGGCTGAAGAGGAATTCATGTGCTGCCTCCTCCGGTCAATCTCTTCAACGATTATATATAATTATTTTTTAAACTGATATCGCGTGTGATTAAATATCTCCATAAAAATAATGGAAAAGAATAATTTATATATTTTTATCGCAAATAAATTCAATAGTTCTTTTTAGATTTACGCACCGTATTTAAGAAGTGGAGCAAATTTTCAAATTTAAAGCTTTCAACTCCATTAGATAACCAATTTCACCACCACAACTTGACACAAACCATGAGATTTGTTTAAATCCACATCCTTGAACTATATTTACCAAATTTTTTAACATTTTTGAGGTGGACATTTTAATTATAAATGAAATTTTTATTCCAACATTACAAGAAAGGAATCAAATTTAATAATTTTAAAATTAGCCAAATAGGTATGCAATTTTTTTTCTTCTAGTACTTCCAATAATCTACAACAAATTGATTAAATAAAATAAAAATGGCCCTATTTTACGCATCAATTGGCTAATTAGGAGAATAAATAAATGATGTTGAATATCCATTTTATAAAGTATGTTTATGAATGAAAGTCTTCACCCGCAAAGATGAGGAATAAGGGTCAATATTTTTCCTCTAAACTTTTCAACAAAGATCAAATTAGTCTTTTTGTTATCTTTTGAGCCAATTTAGCCATTGAACTATTCAAAAAAGATTAAATTAACTATGAAAATTACACTTACTTCATTATTTCTTGACAGGTGAATAAAAGACCCATAAGTATTTACAAAAAAACTCCTTAATGTTTTACTTATTTAACAACAAATTAGTCTTATTATAGTAAAAAAAATTTAAAAATTAAATTTTTTAAATTATTTTTAAAACTCAAAATTTTATACCATATAAAATTCAAACTAATAATATATTATTTAAAAAAAAGGACTTATTATCTTATTAATTTTTAAATAATAACTATTATTAAAATTTTTCTACAAACATTAAATCTATATAAATATAAATAATTTTCTATAAGAACATTAAATTGGTAGAATAAAATAAACTATAGGATTTTAAAAGTAACATCATTCTTCTATATACTTAGAGTATATTGAAGAACAACATTAATTGAAAAATATATCTAACTATAGCTATATTACGCAGAGTGAATCAACACACAAATTATTTATAAATCCGTATACGTGCGTTACTAAAATACTAAGATAATTGTCAATTGTCGTACATCAACAATGGTAATAACTGACAAATTGTCTATTGTCATACATCAACAATGGTATAGTAACTTAAGTTGTTAAAAAAAAAAAAACAATGGTATAGTAACTGACAAAAATTAGAAAAGAAAGAGACATATTAGAATAAACTTAAAATTTTTAGGGATAAGTAAAATTTTGGTCCCTTAGTTTTATCTTTGGCAAAAATAATTCTGTGATTTTTTTGATTTTTAAGTACCATGTGTTTCACATTTTTTTACACTTTAATACTTTTTTAACAAATATTGTTTAAAATTTATGCTTTAATGTAAAAATAATATGCATTTTCAATGCTAAAATGAGGATTTAATACTTTTTTAACAAATATTGTTTAAAATTTATGCTTTAATGTAAAAATAATATGCATTTTCAATGCTAAAATGAGGATATATTATTCACCTAACTACAATTAATTCACAAAAAATTAAATTTAGATGTATTTTTAATTTAATTATGAATAAAAATAAACAATTTTTAAAATAAATTTACAATATTTTTAAAAACAACCAATTGGTTAGATTGATCGTAAATTATATATAGAATAAATTTATCATTAAAATTTAATATTATGTTAATTTTTCTTATAAAATAATGATGATATTAGTTAGAAGGGTATTAAAGTGTAAAAAAATGTAAAACAATAAAAATAAAAATCACAGGACTAGTTTTGTCAAAAAGTAAAATCACAGGGACCAAAATTATACTTATCCCAAATTTTTATTTCAATCAGAAATTAGAAAACCAAGAGACATATTAGAATAAACTTGAAATTTTTGTTTCAATCTAATCTAACGATAATTTTCTCTAAAATATTCTGAAGAGGAAGACTTGAATTCTGCTATTTTTAATTTATAAAATTATTTTCATCTGATTTAAAAAGAGATTTTTTTTTCTTTTTTCCCCCATCCTAGACTCCATGCATGACAGGAATTGAACTGTTTATCCTGGTTCAGAGTTTTGTGTTTGATCGTTTACTAACCTGGGATTTTGGTAGCGGGTCTAACAGGGAAATCCTGAAAGTCATGGTTCAATGGGTCAATCAAAACTTGAAAATTGGCCTAAATCTGTCCGGTTCGCTTGACTTCCTTTATTTTGTTCCAGGTGCACTTAACTTGAATACATGCTATTCATATGGTTTATTTTTGGAGAATCCAAGGTAAGCAAATTTCATTTTCTATCAACCTAATATGAAATCTTTTGTTTTTGAAGAATCAAAGTATTGTCAATCAATGATGTTACATAAACGTGTTAAAAAAAAAGATAGATGTTACACAAATAGTATCTTAATTTTTTTTTTCAGAAATTCAACTGAAAGACCATTTCATTCTTATGAAGCTAACCAATTTATTTATTACAAGCAGAAAAAAACAAACGTCATAATTTTTATATTTAAAACCTTTCTTTTCGTATTATATTTACTGCAACTTGAAGACCATTTCATTCTTGAGAAACTAACCAAATCCGTTTATTACACGTAGAAAAATTCTTTTGTCTTAATTGTGAGTATATATATATGTTTGTATATATTTGGTTTTATTGCTCAGAATTAATACTTTCAGCAAGCCATTACACATCCTGCTGTGTCATAGTCATGGCTTCCCTTGAATTTGTTTCTCTGATACTACTCTCTGGATTTCTATTCCTCAATAATCTCAAGTTTGGCTGTTATTGCCAAGCTGAAGTTCATGTTGCCTGCTCTGAAATTGAGAGAGATGCACTTCTTAAATTCAAACAAGGCATCATTGATCCCTCTGGCCAACTTTCATCTTGGGTTGGAGAAGATTGTTGCAACTGGAGAGGAGTAAGCTGTGATAATAGCTCGGAACATGTTGTCGAACTCAATCTTCGCAATCCATATCCGAATCTATTTGATCCAAGTGGAATGTTGCACGAGTTGGGTGGCATGATAGATTCTTCTTTGCTTCTTTTGAATGACTTGACCTACCTGGATTTGAGTATGAATAATTTTGGAGGCATCCAAATTCCAACCTTCCTTGGCGCGCTCACGAAATTGAAGTATCTCAATCTCTCTGGTGCTGCTTTTGGTGGAATGATAACTCCAGCTTTAGGAAATCTTTCAAGATTGCAATTTCTTGATCTCAGCAATAAGTACAAGGGACCAATTGAGAGTGACTTGTCATGGCTTTCTGATCTTTATTCCTTGAAATACCTCAACTTGGGAGGTGTGAACCTTAGCAAGGCTGCTTCAGATTGGCTTCGAGTCGTCAACATGCTACCTTCTCTGGAGGAGTTGCACTTGGACCGATGTGGCCTTTCCGAGCTCCCTCTCTCTTTTCCAGATGTGAATTTTACATCCCTTTTGGTGCTTGATCTCTCTAAGAATGATTTCAGCTCACCAATACCTCAGTGGCTGTTCAATTTGAGTAATCTCAGACATCTTACTCTCACGACAACCAATCTCCAAGGAGAACTTCCTGATGCATTTACGAACCTGAAGTTCCTCCAGCATCTTGATTTGTCTGAAAATACATTCATCAGAGGTCAGTTATCCAGAAATTTGGGAAAGCTATGCAACTTGCGGATGCTCAAGGTTTCTATAACCAACATAAGTGGGGAGCTGACGGATTTTATTGACGGATTATCTGAATGCAGCAATAATACCTTGGAGTCTCTTGATCTCGGATACAATCAATTGAATGGAAGCTTGCCTGTTTCCTTGGGAAACCTTAAAAACTTAAGGTTCCTCACACTTTGGCATAATTCGTTCCAAGGCTCAATTCCATCGTCCATTGGAAACTTATTGAATTTGGAGGTACTTTCCTTGTCAGATAATCAAATGCAAGGAAGCTTTCCAGAAAGTCTTGGTCAACTCTCTCGTCTGGTTGCATTAGATCTGTCAGATAACTCATGGGAAGGCACTGTCACTGAAGTTTATTTTGCCAACCTCTCAAGCCTTCAGGAGATAGAATTATATAAAGATTCCCCAAATATTACACTGGTTTTCAACTTTAGCTTTGATTGGGTTCCTCCTTTTAAACTCACATACATCCGAGTCAGATCATGCCAATTGGGCCCAAAATTTCCTCTATGGCTCAGGAATCAAACTGAGATAACCACTTTGATACTGAACAATGCAGCGCTTTCAGACATCGTGCCAGAGTGGTTCTGGCAATTGGGTTTACATGTGGATGAACTAGATTTCTCCTACAATCAACTAAGTGGTCACATACCAAATTCCACTAGCTTCCGCTCTACGACTGTTGTTGATTTGAGCTCAAACCGATTTGAAGGACCTCTGCCACTTTGGACACCTGCCATGGAGAAGGTGTACCTGCGAGACAATATGTTTTCTGGGCCCATTCCTGATGACATTGGTAAAGTAATGCCTTTCCTTTCAGATTTAGATATCTCTTTCAACTCTCTGAACGGTACCATCCCCATGTCCATAGGCAATCTTAAGGTTCTAACAACCTTGGTCATCTCAAACAATAAGTTATCTGGTGAACTCCCTCAGTTTTGGAACAATATTCCATTCTTGTACATCCTAGATATGTCAACCAATAGTCTTTCAGGAACATTACCTGACTCGATCGGTTCTCTTATTAACCTGAAATTCTTGATCCTGTCTAACAATAATTTTTCAGGCAAACTCCCTCTTTCCATGAAAAATTGCACTCTTTTAGATAGTCTAGATTTAGGTGAAAACAAATTTTCTGGGAACCTTCCAACTTGGATACGAGAAAGCATGAAAACGTTGTTGATTTTGCGTTTACGATCCAACTTCTTCAGTGGCAACATTCCTTCAACGATATGTACCCTGTCTAATCTCCACATATTAGACTTTTCCCACAACAATTTGTCAGGAATAATACCTCCATGTGTAGGGAATTTAACTGGCCTGAAAACTGAACTTACAGACAAAGATACTGAGAAATACGAGGGACGATTGCGGATAGTGGCAAAAGGAAGAGTATTAGAATATTATTCTACTCTTTATCTTGTCAACAGCCTGGATCTGTCCGACAATGATTTATCAGGAGAGATTCCATCGGAGCTCACAAAGCTTGTTGAATTAGGCATATTGAATTTGTCTATGAACCATCTCACGGGAAGCATCCCTTCCAAGATTGGGAACTTGGGATGGCTAGAAACTCTTGACCTGTCAAAAAACCAACTTTCTGGCTCAATCCCACCAACTATGGCTCAATTAACTTTTTTGAATCACTTGAACCTGTCATACAATAACTTGTCAGGTAAGATCCCTGCAAGCAACCAGTTCCAAACTCTCAACGATCCATCAATTTATGAGGGAAACGCTGCACTTTGCGGGATGCCATTGCCTAAAGAATGCTATGGTAAGGATGATGACAATACCCCATCTTCTGATGTGGATAATGAAGATGGAAATGATTTGGAAAATGTGTGGTTCTTCCTTACGATTGCACTCGGCTTCTTTGTGGGGTTTTGGGGAGTTTGTGGTACTTTAATCATCAAAAAGTCTTGGAGGGTCGCTTATTTCGACTTCCTCGATGAAAAGAAGGATGCAATTTTTGCAATTCTCAAAAGGAGTGCTACTAATGTGCAAGAAAAGTTCATGGCAATTGCAAGGACTCAACAAGTGGTGTGAAGACATGATGCATACATAGATGTAGTTGCTAGCCCTGCTGCATGTAGTTAAACAACTCTATTTTTACAATAAAAGAGGTATTTCAAACAATAGTTTAGTCCAGACACTTGAAAAGAATTAATTAGCTAGTTCCTAAACATTGTTAATTTCTTGGTCTTGAAATGATTAGCTCTATAATTTTTCAAACTTTTGATTCGTAATTTTTAGAAATGACTTAATATATCATATTTTGTCAGTTTGCGCTTCTTAACTTATAAATCGTTTCTTTTTATATACCAATTTATTAAAAATAGGACTTATAAATAAATTTTAAGAAGTTTAAGTGATAAAATAGTTTCGTTTTAATTTATAAAATTACCATTTAGACACCTCAAATAGTTAACAATATTGATAAGTACTATTTTTAATGAGTTGAGTAAATTAAATGGTTAGTTTATAAATTAAGGAGATAAACTGATAAAAGTGACGAGCTCGGGAGCATGTATCAGGCCTTCTAGAAATCAAAGATCATGGACTGAAAAAAACTGTTGTGGTTGGGCAAACTTTGTGTTATACAATAAAAGATGTTTCATTAATAATCCTTCCAAGTTTTCCATGCTTCTATAATATAGCACAAATTGTTTCTTGTTTTCTTTGATATGAGATTATCAAATTAAGATTGTTTAATACCTCACCTAGTTCAAATCTTTGCACCTCATCATTCACACCAATATAATTTTTAGTTCCAGTCTTTGATAGAAAGCCTTAATTAATTTAATTTGAAGATTGTAGAAGTCATAGTGCAGTGCCTTGCATTCACATTATAATTTGTCAAGGACGTCAATTAGTGATGTTACATAAAAGCTATTTTAATTTTGATCAAATGAAAAAATATATATTGTTAATCTCAAAAATGAAAAAAATTAGTTTAATAAATAACTTAGAAATGGGACTTCTGATGTCAGGTGCAATTTTTGCAACCTTAGAAATGGGTTCAAGGGTGGTTCCGCATTAGGCTACTAATATAAAAAATTATATATTTGATCTTTAGAAAATATTTTTAATTTTCTAAAATATTTATATTTTTTTTATAAGTTTTCACTGTTTGAGAAAACATTGTTATACTTTTTTTCAAATTGTTTTTAATAAATAACCTAGTTTTTTTTTATCAGAGAAAATTTTTAGTTGACCAATTTTTTAAAGGGTTCCAGATATTGGAAAAACAACACATAAAAATTTTCCACCAAATAAATTTAAATTAAATTTATTTTTTATTTAATGCCCCTAATGTAAAGTAGCCACAAATGTTTTGACTAATTTACAATTCGAGTAAGGTGAACCCACAAAAGATAAGTGAATTTAAAATGAAGTGAATTTAAAGTGATTATTCTCACTTTTTTTTCTTAATCTATAATAATAAAAAAATAGTAATGAAGATGGTGAATTCTTTTAAAAATGTAATATTTGATTATGTTGCTCTTATTACATTGATAACTCTCTTATTTTTTTTCATTTGTGTTATATTGGTTTTTTTTATATTAATAACTATGTTGATGGATATAAATTTTTATATTGAGTTATACTATTATTTTTAGTTTTTGTATTTTTTCATGCTAAATTAGTCACAAGTGATGTTATATTCTGCGGATATCTCATGTCCTAAAAAATTTACTTTGTCTAACTAAAATTCGCACGTATCAAACTATGCATATAATTGTTTATTTCTCAAGATCTCTAACATAGTTCTCAAATGCTCCTGATGTACCTCCCTCAACTTTAAATACACCAGATGTCATCAATGAACACAATTATAGATTTATCTATATATTACTTGAAAACTCGGTTCATCAAATCTATAAACGCAACATGTGCATATTTATGTTAATCGAAACGACATCACTAGGAATTCGCAATGTCCATACCTTGCTCTAAAGGCTATTCTAGGAACGTTAGACTCCTTAGTTCTCAATTGGTGATAACCAGACCTTTGGACTATCTTCGAAAATACAACATCTTTGTATAACTGCTCAAACAAATCCTCTATCCTCGACAGAGGGTAATTATTTCAGACAGTAATCTTATTTAATTGTCTGTAGTCGATGCATACTCAACTTGGTTATTGGTGCACTCAAAATTCAATGTGAAACTGAGGGTTGTTTTTGTACCAGAAGATGAAGTAATTACCACACCAGCCCTAGTTGATTTGTCTGTGGATGATCCATCAAACGTTAACACCCAAGGTTGAACATCAATTTCACATACTAGAAGATCTTCTTCCTCCATAGTTCCCTAAGTAGGGTGATCAGCCACAAAATCTGTCAGTGCTTGTCCTTTCACTGATTTTTTAGGATGATACAGCAATGAAAATTCAATCCAGCTTAGCAACCATTTTCCAATTTTACCTGACAAGACTGGTCTGTTCAACATATATTTCATTAAATCAGTCTGTGAAATGACATATACTCTATGCTTCAAAAGATAATGTCTTAATTTAGTACAAGCAAAGTGTAATGTTAAACATAATTTTCCAATAAAAGATTATTTTATTTCAATAGGAGTTAAAATTCTACTGAGATAGTAAATAGTCTGCTCATGTCCTGATATATTGTTCTAAGCTAAAAGACACCCAATGGATTCATTTGCAGCTGAAATATATAATCTCAATAGTACTCCTTCTCTTGGGGGAACTAAAACAGGTGGCTTAGACAAATAATCTTTAATTTTATCAAAGGCACATTGATGCTTTTCTTCCCATTTGAATTCAGCTTCCTATCTTAGTTTTAACAAATCAAAAACTTCCTTAGTTTTTCCAGCAAGGTTAGAAATAAACCTCCTCAAATAATTAACTTACCTTAAGAATCTTTGAAGCTCCTTCTTAGTTTGAGGCGACTTGGCTTTAACCACTGCCTTAGCCTTATTCTTGTCAATCTTAACTCCTATTTGATGCATAAGAAATCTAAGGAAGTTACCAGCCTGTACACCAAAAGCACATTTAAAAGGGTTAAGCTTCAAACGATAAATTCTCATTCTTTCAAAACTCTTTCTTAAATGAGAAACATGATCAGAGGCCTTTTTTGATTTTACCACTATGTCATCAATGTAAACCTCCATGTGATGGCCAATCATGCCATCGAAAATAGCATTCATAGCCTTTTGGTATATAGCACCAACATTTTTTAAACCAAAGGGCATGACCAGCCATTCAAACATTCCTATTGCCCCTGGACATCTGAATGCAGTCTTAGACACATCTTCTTTTGCAATAAAAATTTGATTATACCTTGAGAAGCCATCCATGAATGATAGAAGTTCATTCCTAGAGGTAGCATCAATTAACATGTCAGCTACAGGCATTACATAAACATCTTTAGGAGTGGCTAAATTTAAATCCCTAAAGTCCATGCAGACTCTAAGTTTGCCATTATTTTTCATTATAGGGACCATATTAGAAAGCCATTCGGCATACCTAGTTGGCCTGATGAAGCCAGCTCTGAGCAATTTTTCAATTTTATCTTTGACTTTTAATTCTACCTCCTTTGACATTCTCCTGGGAGGTTATTGAAAAGGATGAAATTTAGGCTTTATAGGAAGGCGGTGCTCAACTACCTCTCTGTCTACCCCAGGCATATATATGTAGTCCCATGCAAAATAGTTTTTGAATTCTTTCAACAGTGTAATTTACTCCTTTTTTATTTCTTCTTTTAACAAGGAGCTGATATAGGTGGTTCTTGGCTCTTTCTCTGTGCCAAGATTGATTTCCTCCAGAGGGTCTTGAACTTCATATTAATAATCTTGAAGGCATTATGGTGCCTCCTTTATATGTTCTATTTGTAGTTCATCAACATCCTCAAACTCTTCTTCACCTATGATTTCTGTTCCATTCACCTCTAATTCTTTATTAGTTATTTTGTTTATAGTTTGCTGCATCATAGACTTCTTTATAGCAATTATAGTTACTTCTAATTCTTCCTTTGTATGTCTAATCATCATCAATTTCTTCAATGATTGGCTTCTCCATCGGTTAGTAAGTGTAAGGCGTGGTGGCTTTCTCCTTGTAGATTAAATCTGAATGTTCTTGTACTTTAGCTTCCATGTCTTCCTTGGTGAAATGGATGTTTTTAGGATCTCCATTCACTCTTCTTCCAGAAAATTTAAGAGGCCCCAGGTTGATATAATAGAATCTAGCCTCTAAATTGTCTGAACAGGTGCTAAATGGCTTGTTGTCAGCCCAAACCACTTCAATGTCATTTTCTTTCCAGAATAGAAGGAACTGGTTTAGAGAAGATGTCACATACCAATTAGTATGAATCCAATCCCTTCCAAGCAATGCATTATAGTTAGCACTTGTTTCTAACACAAAGAAGGCAGTAAGTGACCGCCTGCTTCCAACAGTGATCTCAATTGGTAAAACCCCAGATACTCCTATGATTCCTCCTATAAAAGCTGAAACAATTATATCAGTTGAAATTAAATCCTCTTCAATTTTACCAAGACCATTAAAAGTCTGAGTGGTATGACATTTATAGCTGAGCCATTATCCACTAGAATTCTGGAGAAAGGCTTGATATTCAGGTGAGCCTTTATATAAAGGGGTTTTATATGCTTGGTCATTTCTAGAGATGGCTTTTCAAGGATCACTTTTTAGGTTTATCAGGCCTAATAGCCTATATCATAACTCCACTTAGATACTCCACTAGTTCCATTGATGAAGTTGCCCCCCAAATGTCATGGGATTTACTTTTCTCAGCATCTTGCATAATAAATTCTTGGGGTAGCATTACTAAAGCAGTAGCACATCCATAATGAAATGGGTTACCCTCCATCTCAAGGGCATCAATCTCGATATCCTCATTCAGATCCATGCTTCCCTTAACGTTAACTTCTTGAGATCCTGAGCTCCCTATAGACTCCTCTTTACTAGTAATTGGATCTTCAGTAGCCAATCACCTGAATTTATATTTGTTAATGGGTTCCACTTCTTCCATTACTTGATCTTGCACCTGTTGTTCTTTTTCTTTTCTTTTAGCAGCACGTTGCCTTTGGAGCCTTCTTTTTTACTTGCGTGTTAAACGTTGTGGAAATTTCCTGTGCTCCACACATTGCCAGCCTTTGCTCGAATCCATAGGTGGTGGAACAACAAATCTTGGTTATTTTCTAATAAACTTCGGAGCAACCACATTCTCTTCCCTTTTAGGTCTATATCTGTAATTATTATAGACATTTCTAGAGAAGTTAGAATTATGAAAAAAATTTGATTTTTGAATTAGAAACTTTTCTTGCCTTTTTAGTGAATTCCAATTCTGAGCAAGTCTTCATTTATTTCCAGCTCTGTTTGGTTGCCTCCAATGGTTGCCATAGAATTTTTGGTGCTGAGGTAATTTTGGCCTAGGTGTCCATTTTCCTCTTTTGGGCTTATTCCATCCAGAAGGAGTTATTGATTCCCTAGGAATATTTACATATGGAGGTCTGGAATACTTCACTTTGTAATCAAACTTCCCAGAGGGTTGACCAAGGGTATCCCAGTTCTCTTCTTTCTCTTTGAGCTTTTTTTTTTAAATCTAAAAAGGTTCTAAGATTAGCTCCAATGGTATTGACCATGGCTACATGTGGGAAGGGGTCTTCCTCAATCAACATAGAATCTTTTCTTTCTGGAAACTTCAACACTTCTTTCTTAATTATGTCCTGTACCATATTTTTAAATACCTAACAAACATTAGTAGAATGACTGTAAGAGTTGTGATACTTACAATAATCCTTTCCCTTTAATTCCTCTTTTGTGGGTATTTTGTGATCAAGTTATAATTTGATAAATTTCTCTTTGAGAAGAAAATTAAATATTTACTCTTTTTTTGACACTTTAAATGTGTACTGCACTTGAGGATTAGAACCTTGTGATTTCTTCCATGCTTCTGGAGTTTTCTTTTCCAAGAGTGGACAAACACAAGATCTAGTGTTTGTAAGTTCAGCAGTAGCAACTTCAGTATTATATACCTCTTGAAAATAAGTACCCATTAAAGCCTTCTTCCTTTGATTATCTTCTCTGAGCAATTCTTCATATTCACTTACTTTAGCAGCAAGTTCATAGAAATCACGAAATTCTATGCCCTGGAACTTTTTCCTCAACTCAATATCCAGACCTCTTTGTGCCATTTTCATATATTCACCTTCAGGTAACATGATTTTGCATTTGTTTCTCATCCTCTTAAACCTAGCAATGAATAAGTCTGCACTTTCTCCGGCCCTCTGAGTTACCCTAGAAAGTTTAGCTATATAGACTTCAAGCTCTGTTCTGAAGAATTGAGTGTGAAACTGTCGCTCCATCTCTTGCCAAGTAAGGATAGAATTTCTGTGCAATGTTGCATACCAAGTGAATGTAATTCCTGTCAGACTATTAGAGAATAATCATAATTTAAAATTAGGAAAATTCTCAAAGTTTGCTAACTCTCCACATTGAATGGTAAAATGAGCAATATGCTCCAGTGTTGATTGTCATTTTTCCCCTGAGAATAAGAAAAACTCTAGAACTCTGTAGCCTCTAGGTTAAGAATTATCCCTATCTATCATATTTAGGTACGATTTGTGAAATTTAGGGTGGCCAACTTGGCGAAGACTAGGCCCATACAGCTCTTGCATGACATCTCTTACTGCATCCAGATAAACTCCTATTGGTGGTACTTGAGGTTGTGGTATGTATGCTTGGGGAAAATTCATTTGGCCCTAAGGAAAAGGCATATGACCCTGGGGAAAATTACCCCCCATGCCTCTTCCTTCCTATTCGTATACTCCTGACTGCAAAGCTGGATTAGTCCTGCCAAAAATATGTTAGTTAGGCTTATTATTATTTGAGTTTTCATTTTGACCATTATTACTATTAGGAACAAGTACTTTATTATTAAGCCACACCTCATCCCTCAGGTGTGGAGGAATATACCTTTCATCAGTAGTAGCTGGTTGCACTGAAGTAGCAATCTTTGTAGAATTGGCAGATTCTTCCTCTGCTATGTCTGGCTTGGATACAATTTATTGTTTAGATGATTGCTCATTCTTTTTGGAAAATACTTGCACAACATCATGTAACATTTTCTCAAAACTTCCAACAGCAGTATTAATGCTCCCAACAGCGCTATTGAAACCTCCAAGAGTGTTGTTGATAGTTCCAATAGTACTATTAATAGCGATGGTGGCTTGCTTCAGAATATCAACCATTTGAGGTACTGCGTCCTGAAAAACTTTTTCAAAAGCTTGAGAATCAAAACTCTCAATAGTGTCAACAACTTTCAGTTTCTGACTTGATTGATCAATAGGCGCCTCATCTTTGTGTTCGGCCATAAGGCATCTGATTTCCTTCTAAATATTGATCACCTACTTCATCAGGTGTTTTGTTGGTTGAATCTCCAACATCAGACACCTCTTTTCCACTTTGTAATTTTGTCATCTCGTTGAAACGAGTCCCACTGAGCGTGCAAAAAATTCAGCTAATTTTAAGCTTGCGGAATGTAGTGACGACATCTGTCCTTTGAGGATTTTTCTCCATTTTATTGGTGGGTTACGATTAGATAGGTTGGGGGTGCGGGGGCAATGCCCTTGCGGTACGGTACAAATGTTTTTTCTTTTTTTCCTATATGTTACTGTCATAGCCAAATACAATAAATTTGTAAATAAAATAATTATTCGGTTATAATTAAAATTTATACCGAATTAAGCATTAAAATTTGGCTAATTACAAGTAATTTTTTCCAAGAGATAATAAGCATTCAAAGAGCAAATTTATTGTCTCTAGCATTAAGCCATCAAAATTACATGAATGAACTCCAAAGAAAAATTAATTTCCAAAGTAAATTATTTAAGAAAAGAAAATTGTGAAGTAAAATTACCTCTTTTTCTTCTCTTGAAATACTCTTTTGAATAGAATTTGTCTTGAGAAAAAGATGCAAATCCACTTGGGCAATTTGCAAAGCTTGCAAAATCAAGAAAGGAAGAAGAAATTATTGATGTAAGGCTGAATTTCTGCTTAAAATTGCAATATTGCTACTGTTGTTGCTGATATTTGAAGCCACCAACAACCTTGGAAGAAGCTCTGTCAATTTTTAGTTGAGTTGATGATAGAGGAGGTAAGTTGGGACTGACCGCAAATGGTCTGCTCACCTGCAAAGCGTGCGAGACAGCAGTGTGCTGCTCTTCGCAAGTGAGATGCGCTGTCGTGCAAAGGACAGTAGCACAAAGCGTTGCTTGCTGCCCAGCGTTATGCGCTTGCTGGCCGGTGTCAGACGGTGGCAGAGCGACGGCAATGTGCTGTTTGGTTGAAGAGTTGGTGATGGGTGATGGTCCGCTGGAAAATGGGTAACCGAAAAGTGAAGGAGAAAAAGAAAAACAAGAACAGAAATTTGGGGATTTTTTTGGGAAATTGATTTTTAGGGATTTATTAGTTTGGGATTTTTGAGGGGATTTTGAAACTAATAAATTTGGACACTGGTTTAAAGGAGAATTTTCAGGTTTTGAAAAATTGGGTTCTTGAGCAGGATAATTTTTTGCTTGGGGATTTTCAATTTCGGAATTTAATTCTTGAGGAAATTTTAGGAAAATTGGAGGATGGTTGTTGAATAGAGGTGAATGCTCATTGATTGTAAAATTCAAATTTTGATTTTTGAAATTTAGATTTTGGTTTGAAAGAGAAGGAGAGTGTTCTTGAGCAGATTTAGATGGAGACTCAGGACCATAATATTTTTTAGCCCATCTACCTCTTTCTAAAAGCCTGTCCAAATGATCCTTACGGGCTTGACCTTGTTCCCATTTTTCTCGGTTTTTTCGAGCCTCTCGAGGAGCAACTACTCTCCAATAATATTCATCAAATTCGCCAAATTTTACTCTGGGTCTAGGCATGAGTAAAGAAAGATTGACAAGGAGAAAAGTAAAATTTTGATTGAAGAATTCATACTTGTATATTTATATATACATATGGAGGTGGGCTTATATGGGCTTGACTTTGATTACATGTTAGTTAGCATTGGGCTTAGCGCAAGCTAATAACATATGGGGGCATTGTTTAAGCCTAAATTAAATTTTGGGCTAGAAATAATTAGTCCATTATTTTTATTAATTAGCCCATCATTTCTAATGAATAATCCATTAATTTTAATTGAATTAGTCCATTATTTTTAATTGGATTAAGATTTAAAAGCCCAGATTAAAGACTAAATTTACAGAAAAGAATTGAGCTGAAGGATAAGGATTAGAAGAATCTGGAAGCACCTGTTGATATTCACTTAGCCAAGACCTGAGGAAAAAGGCGTTTGTATAAAGAAAAGTTACGTGAATTTATTTCTTGAAACTGAAGACTGTTCAGCTAAAGCAATTATTTGAAGAAATTAATTCAAAATGTATAAAAGGCGAAGAAATGATTGAACATGGGGATGGACAACATCTACATCAATCTACACCAATCATCTACTTTAGAATTATTTGTCACTCATTTTTGTTTTTAGTTTATAGCTCTCACCGCTTTAGTTTGTACTGAATTTTCAAAATTAATATAATTTTCCTTTTAAATGTTCAAATTGTCCTTTATTTACAAATTAATTTTCATATGCCTGAAATCTAATCAAATTGTGGTAAATAAGATTGAAAATTCACAAATCGTCTTAAAGAAGTTAGATTAAATTTTGAGAACACGCTCCTCTGACACGCTTACAAATACATAAATCGTAAAATAGCCAAACAAATATAGATTAATTTTATTCAAACCCTTTAAATCAACTACAGAAAAAATATAAAAAAAAATTACTATTTAACTACTATATACTTTTATTTATTTAACTTTTTAAATGAATTAATCACAGCACTCATTATATTATTATAAATTAAACTTGTAGTGGTTTTAATGATGATATCACTTGTTGATTTTTTTTAAAATACTATTTATTGACTTGTTGAATCTAAAAGCTTTGACTATGTCACACAGAAATCGGCGCCTGTGTATGAAAGTTTGAGTCTGCCGCAATGGATAGGATAGGATAGATATCATTTGCCAATTTAAATTAAAATTAAAAAAAAAGGGAAAAGTTAGTTAAGTAGAGGGAGAGGGAGTGGGATCGCAATCTCAGCGTGAGCGGGAGATACCAAAACAGCTTTGTTATGGTATGTTATAGCACACCACGCATGTCACGTATATGTAGGATAGGAGTCCCTTTTTATTTCGGATTCTGATTCTCTCTTCTCGTCTCAATAATATTTATTTATTTTTCTCTTCTCTTCTCCTCTCAAAGTTGTTGTTTTCATGCACAATTAATCTTCCGATACGTTTGTTGCTTGCAGCTCCTTACAATTGTTCCTGATTCCCTTTTTATTCACTGCTGTGCTGCCTTCTCTTTCTTTCTATCTTCTTTTGCTATTGCTTAAAACTCTCTCTCTCTCTCTATATATATGTATATGCAGGTGGTGATGATTTCGATTTTTATTTTTATTTGTTCAAAAACTCTCTCTCTCTCTCTCCCTTCACTTAATTACCTCCCAACAATCATCATCATTCCTTCTCCTTCGATGTCTTTTCTTTCAGGTCTAACTTTTGCTTCTTTCCACCTGCACCTCCTTCAAACAAAGCAACTATGGCACAACTTGATGGCGGCTTACCCCCTAACAGACTTGAGGTGTTTTCTATTTTCATCACTTCTTTTCTTAGGCTTCTTCCACCACAACTCTCTTACCTGCGTTTTGTTATGAACAGGGCAAGTTTTCTGCTATGGCACTGTGCTGGCTTCTGGGGAACGGCTGCCTCTTTTCGTGGAATAGCATGCTCACCGTAGAAGATTACTATACTTTTCTTTTCCCGGTAATTAATATGATCTAGTCATTGATGGACTGCCAAATAGGGTAATTCTTCCCCTGCTGCATAATTCAAAACCAGGATGCTTTTGGAGGAATTATTACTTGACTACTCCTTATTTGCTTATTATGCGTCTTTTCTTCCATAGCTTGTTAGCACATCCTCATCACTTTAGATCCACTTGACTCTTACATATTAATGATCATTACTTACGTTGGTTGTTAAATTATGAGACAACAGATAAAGGAATTTACGTCTTAATTAAACCAGAATTTTGTTATCTCTATGATGTGAATCCAAAAATGTTCATATGCACTATCATCATTTCAACCTCTTAACCAATTCCTGGGCACTAATTCAATGTCCTGGCCACTTCATTGATGGTAAGTAGGAACCAATAGTGTTTCATATATGAAAGAATGCTTTCTTCTGAACGTAGTGTGAATTTCGTTTTATATATTCAAAAATCTTGAATTCTACATGATAAAATCAAGCATACTATGGCGTGTAGATGGGATGACGACTGTATTTTACCTTTTTTGTTTTTTACAATCTATGCAGCGGTACCACTCCTCCAGGGTTCTTGCTCTTGTTTATCAGCCGTTGGCATTTGGAACACTTTTAATACTTGCATACCGTGAGGCAAAACTCAATACTAGGAAACGAAACCTGTTTGGATATACTCTATTTTTCATAAGCTCTCTCTTGGTATTAATTGTGAGTATTCATTCTTCTGCATTTAAATTATGTATCCTATTTACCTCAACAATTTAAATACGTGGTTAATTCCTATGCAATTAGTAATTTAAATCCTCACCCCATGTGCATTTTATTTTGTTGGCGTAGTTGGATTTAGTTACATCAGGAAGAGGAGGCATTGGAACTTTTATTGGAATTTGCGTACTCAGTGGTGCATTTGGCGTTGCAGATGCTCATGTTCAGGGTGGAATGATTGGAGATCTCTCCTACATGCAACCTGAATTTCTGCAGGTCAATATCTTTGGTTTGACAGCACTCGTAACATGTTGCATGGCTGTTCTATCTATCTTCTTAAGATACAATTTGAGTGTAATATATCTATTCTTGCTTGAAGTTCTTTTTCTTTTTCCCAGTCATTTCTAGCTGGTTTGGCAGCATCCGGGACTCTAACCTCTGGTTTGCGATTAATTACAAAAGCAGCATTTGAGAATTCAAAGAATGGACTTCGCAAGGGAGCTAGTAGGTTCACTTCCTTTTGTATTTTGCTTCTTATTAATGAAAAAGTATAGAAAGTTAAATGCTCTATTATTTGTTTAGCTTCTTTTGCTTTGCTCAAAAGGCGAATGAAATAAATGTGTTTTCAAACATGTATTTGTAGTTCTTGTCATTTGTTTCATTGTCATGTCCATTTCATGTTTGTCCATCTCGATCAAATTTAAGTTTCGGATCCCCAGATAAATGATCTTTAGTCTAAGTCCCTATTTGAAGTTCTTGAAATTGACGTCAACTCTGTGCTAGTTTGATAATACTGAAATCTGATCAATAAGTAAACAAACTCATTTGAGACAGCTTGTTAGTTTCAAATTAGGCATTTGTGTTAATAGTGGGGCGTGCATATCAACTGCTTTAATAATTTCAGACTTTATTATGCATGCTAAATATGTACATGAAGTTGATAATGATTGCTGTTCCTATGTAGCTGCTCAAACAGCAATCTAGAACTCTCTGTCTAATGCTGCAGGTATTATTCTATTCAGCATTCTCTAATATGAATATGCCCCGGTACTGTTTGTCTTTACCGTCACATTCTAATTGCTTGGGAACATCTCATGTAATTTAATCCTAAATGGAACTTTCTAAAGTATTGGTTTAACAAGAAAGTTCTGTTGTACACTTTCTGCGAGCTGGTTATCATGACTAATTAGGTTCCATTGCTTACTGCAGTTTTGTTCTTCGCCATCTCTGCATTTTTTGAGCTGCTTTGTGTTTTTCTCTATGCACATACTTTTCCCAAACTACCCATTGTGAAGTACTACCGCTCGAAGGCAGCCTCGGAAGGATCTAAGACTGTTTCAGCTGATCTTGCTGCTGGAGGCATCAGAACATTACCACAAGAAGAAGTATGCCTATTTCCTTCAAAAAATTTTATTTAATGTATGCATATGTTGATCCTTTGTGCAATTATTAAGATTTTGAAATTTTGGACAGGCTGCGGAGGATGATCCAAAACAGTTTGAGCGTTTAAGCAACAAACAGTTATTGTTGCTGAACGTAGATTATGCAATTGATTTGCTTTTGATATACGTGCTCACATTGTCAATATTCCCTGGATTCTTATCTGAAGATACTGGATCGCATAGTTTGGGCACATGGTTAGTCTTAATAGTTTAGATTAGAATAATACAATCAATTTAATATCCCTGTGTCTGTCCTTACCATTCATCCATCACTTCCTTAGTAACTAAGAAAAACATGGTACACAGGAAAAAATTTGAATTTGATGATATGCATGTAGGTATGCCCTTGTTCTGATTGCAATGTACAATGTATGTGATCTTGTTGGGAGAAACATTCCACTAATGAAATCCTTGAAGTTGGAGTCGCGAAAAGGGATCATGGTAGCCGTTCTTTCTCGTTTCTTGCTCATTCCAGCATTCTATTTCACAGCAAAGTATGCAGACCAGGGCTGGATGATAATGCTAACATCCTTCTTGGGGTTAACCAACGGATATCTCACTGTCTGTGTCCTTACTTCGGCACCAAAGGGCTACAAGGTTTGTTCACAATTTTTGTGTTCCAATATTGCTATTCTCGATCACAGCAATATCTTATCTAAGGAGCATTTGATTAAAATTAACTCAAATCTATTTGTGTGTTTCTATAGGGCCCTGAGCAAAATGCCTTAGGAAATTTGCTTACTGTGTTTCTTCTGGGTGGTATTTTTGCTGGGAATGTACTTGACTGGTTGTGGCTGATAGGCAAAGGATGGTGAGCTTTCTTGGTTGAAAACATTATGTCATATAATTTTGTACTGAGAAGGCAAAAAGTTGCTAAATGGCCTTCCATTTTGAACATAATCCTATTTGTACAGTTTCCCTCGGAAAATTACGCAGTATATTGTTATTTTGATCTTATCTTTGAAAAATCTTGATAACAGCTCCATCCATTTTCGTTTCGTTTTATTAGTTCGAAAATTACTCTCTTTAATCACATAATCTAAACATGGCACCCATTTACCATGAAAAAGAAGGCCCTAAATGAAAAAGAAGGCCCTATTAACTAAACATGCCTCGTGGATGTGCGGCTTACCTCAATCCAATAATTGATGCCTCGTGGATACTTGGCTTACCTCAATCCAATAATTGAAATGAAACTATATTTCATTACGTAATTGAAATTATAACCACCGGTATTACAAGAAGAAGTCAAAGCAAATTGAAGTAAGCTTAAAGAAACCAGATGCTTAATTATCTTTTCTGGCGTTAGTATTGTCCTTGGATTACAGATTCATACTATTTGGAGCGTTGAATTGTATGATAAAGTTGAGCTGAGGTATTTGAAAGAGAGTAAAAATGTCAACTCCCGATGGCAGCATTAATCCAACTGAGCTTCAGGTTTCTAGTCAATCTTCTTCTTCTTTTGTTTGTTTTTTTGTTTGAGAAAAAAGAAAAAAAAAAAAAGCGACTCCGATTAACACAATCAACGCAGGGAAAGTATTCTGCGATGTTAATGTGCTGGTTTCTGGGAAATGGGGCACTCTTCACGTGGAATAGTATGCTCACCATAGAGGATTACTACAGCTACCTTTTTCCGGTATTTCAATTCTTTTTTCAGTTCAGGCTTTTAAGATGTTTTACAAGACATCTTAATCCATTTTGGAACTTGTTTGGAATTGATGTCTGTTTATTACCATCAATTAATTGTTCTTGTCACTATTGTTGCTGTTGTCATATTTTGTTTCCTTATGTATGCAGCGATACCATCCTACGAGGGTTCTTACTCTCGTGTATCAACCATTTGCTGTTGGAACGCTCGCTTTACTAGCATACAATGAGGCAAAAATCAATACCAGGAAACGGAATCTATTTGGATATATATTATTTTTTATAGGTTCTCTCTTGGTTTTAGTTGTGAGTATTGTTGGTCTTTTAATTCCACATTCTACAGCTACATAGGTTTTCATCAATTCAGATTTCAGAAGCAGTTAGCAATTCATTTTGCATCTTCGTGTTTATTAATCATGCTGCAATAGCTAGATTTAGCTACATCAGGAAAAGGAGGCCTCAAAACTTTCATTGGAATTTGTGGTATTAGTGGTATGCTGGGATTTGCAGATGCTTTTGTGCAGGGTGGAATGATTGGAGACCTTTCCTTGATGCAAACTGAATTTATTCAGGTCATCAGTCACATCTTCATGCAAAAAGAATTTCCTTGTAGGTATAATTTAGTCAGTAATCTTTTCCTCTGCGTGTGCAGTCATTTCTTGCTGGTATGGCAGCATCAGGGACTCTAACCTCTGCTTTGAGGCTGATTACAAAAGCAGCATTTGAGAATTCTAGGGATGGACTTCGCAAAGGAGCAAGTATGTTCTTCCTTCAACTTTTGCCTTTTCATGTAATCTCTGGCTATCACGGTTCTGTTTAACACAACGTATGTTCCCATGTTAAAATGCAGTTTCATTTTTTGCGATAGCTGCATTCTTTGAGCTTGTCTGTGTGCTTCTCTATGCACATATCTTTCCAAAACTACCCATTGTAAAGCACTACCGCTCAAAGGCAGCTTTTGAAGGATCTAAAACTGTTTTAGATGATCTTGCTGCTGGTGGCATCCAACCATTACTTCAACAAGAAGTATGTTTCTTTTTGTTTTTGTTTAAATTAATAAACATATATATATATATATGTCGCCCAGTAGTACTTGTGTTTATGATAAATCATTATGTAAACATTTAAGACAACTAATGCAACTTGATTTATCAGACAGAAGAAGATCCCAAACAGCAGGAGCGGCTGAGCAACAAAGAATTATTGTTGCAGAACATAGACTATGCGGTTGATTTGGTTCTGATATATGTGCTCACATTGTCTATTTTCCCTGGATTCTTATCAGTAGATACAGGATCACATAGTTTAGGCGCATGGTACGCCTTTCCTTACTAACATTTCTCATGAAATACAGTACTTATACATTATTAACATTAGCTAGGCAAATCATATACCACGACAGACATATGTATGTATTGTATAATTTCATATTCTGATGATTAATGATTCAGGTATAGCCTAGTTCTGATAGCTATGTTTAACGTGTGGGATCTTATTGGGAGATACATTCCACTCCTGCAATCCTTGAAGCTAGAGTCACGAAAAGGTCTCACCATGGCTGCTCTTTCTCGATTTTTACTAATTCCGGCCTTCTATTTTACTGTAAAGTATGGAGACCAGGGGTGGATGATAATGCTAACATCCTTCTTAGGGTTAAGCAATGGTTATCTTACTGTCTGTGTCCTTACCTCTGCACCAGAAGGTTACAAGGTGTGTTTTGCTATACATGTAGAAGGTGGAAGTGTCATTTTTCAAATAGATTTAAGCAATATCTTCTTAATATTGATTCATATTTTGCTGCATCTGTGTTTCTCAGGGACCAGAGCAAAATGCTTTGGGTAATTTGCTGGTCTTCTTTCTTCTAGGTGGTATATTTGCTGGGGTTACACTAGACTGGCTGTGGCTGATAGGCAAAGGATGGTGAGCTTCGACTCATCTTCATGATTGGCATTGTTTCTAAGGATGTCTTGCAAGTTATAGTGGTTAATGATAATATTGTTGTACACGCTAAACAACTGCTAGAGGACGAGGGAATTAGGTTGGTCCCTCTTCTGGTTCTGAAAGAATATCAGAAGCTGTGCAATTAGTTTGTTCAGTTCCATTGGCAAGCAAATCATACATGTGTTTTTGGTGGAGACCTGCTGCATCTTGTGAGTCTGGCAGGTCATAAGAGCGGGGCTGCTTGCAATTGGATATGTTGGCCCATCAACATTATTGGTTTTAGTTTAAAGGGTAGAAGATGTTGCGTTTGTGGGTCCTGCAGCTGAATGAAGACAAACATTCAACCGCACTTCTCTCATTTGACATGTGAACTCATATGTTCCTTTCCATCAAAACAAATAAACAAATCAATGCCTCATTCAAAGCTTTTTGGCTCGGAGTTTGATATTCTTTAAAACACATTTAAATATCAAATTGTTGGCTTATAATTGTCATTATTAAACGACCAACATACTCAGTCTATTGGGAGAAGAGGTTTCTCGATCTCAATGTTAAATTAGCAACATCAAAGCTGATTCCTTTTCTATTACTGCTGTAGTTAATTAATCAACCTTTTTAGGATTAAACTAATCAGTCTAGTAAAAGTAGCAGTTGGTAATTGGTATCAATGAACAAAGTCAGAAATTCTGAAGAATAGCTGAAATTTACATCCCCACCCCCCAAAATCACTCAGCCTGTTTTTGTCTACTAGCTTCACGTGACCCCATCACAGTCCTACTACCAAAAAAAAATTACATGGCAAAAGGAGGGGGCAAAGGTAAAAAGTATAGGCCATCACTCCCAGCGTAATGCAAACAGAGATCCTTGATCTAATATCCATATAGGGAAACTATACTGATTATGGGTAGAACCGGAAACCCGAAAACAGACCATGAAAGTGACGATGAAGAAGACTGAGCCTTTTGGAACTGTAAAGAATCAACAGCCAAAGGCATGTTTTCTTGGTCAGGGCTGCACTTGGATTCGCGAGGTGGGTGGGCACTGTACATGATCGCTCTCAAAACGGCAGAAACTGTTGGTATATAAGCTGTCTTGTTGCGAGCAAGCAGCCATGTGAGACCCATCAATTGGCAGTCTCTGTCGAACATCTTATTTGCTCTTTCATCTTTTGCTTGATCTGTTTCGTTCTTGTTGCTGCCCTTTAGCTGCATTTGGCAATTCATGTTAAAGGGTGTTGTTATTATTTTGATTCCAGCAGCTAAAAATGAGAAAGAGGAAGAAAATCTAAAACAAAAACCAAATTGGATGCAATTGAAAAGAAATAACTTTAAAAAAAAAAATAGTGGTGGACAAAGGCACATGGGCAGGTGTCATTTTCTTTAATTCTAACGCTCTCTCAACCAGGTTCATTTCATATAACAGCAAACCAAACGAAACCAATTGAATGTGAGCTCTCACATTACCATTTGCTTGCCTGCCTGGGTTAATAATTAATACACGCACCCATTATCTTCATCCAACAATGAATGCAAATGCTCGCAAACTGGACATTTAATACCTTGGCTAAAGAACTAGCAGAGACCTAATTTTTTAGCTAAAAGTTGTCTTTAAGAGGGTATGTAATCAAATCAAATAACAAAACTCCATAGAAACGCACAAAAGAGAGAAACACAATAAATGCAACTACTCAATATCTCTTTGAGCTAACCTAATAAATGCATATGCAGTAGGTGAAAAATTCTTAAAAAGAACTAACCTTTTGGAGGGCGCCAAGACATTTAGTACATCCAGAGTACGAGGAATTCTTACAATTCTTCTCTAAATTCTTTACAGCAGCGGTAGGAGTAGCATTATGGAAACCAGAGCTGATATTGAAAGCTGCAGGGCAACTCAAGGAGCTTATCTGATGAAGCCTTATCCCACAAAAACACAATATAGCATCACAGCTCGCATTTGGCTGCGGTATCTTCACATTCTTGCTCAACAAAGCGCTTTGCAGAGAATTCACGCATTTTTGAGAGTCATCCGGCATCATCGGTAGGTCCGGTTCAGCAGATGTAGGAGCAGAGGCGGAGACCTGGAGGGCATAGCGAGCGTGAGCAGCAAAGAGCCAAGCTGCTAAAACAGGGCAGCAACGGCTGCGGTCCAGGTCTCGACCACAGGCATCGTTGACGCCGCCAAATAGCTCTGCTGAGAGATCCAAGCGACAGAGCTGTGACTCGGTTTGAACAGGGAAGGCAGGGACCGTGTTGGGGGAGGAGTATTCGCCTGGTTTGAGTGGCTGGTTTGAGGCAGACACTGGTTGGGCTAGTAAACCGCCGAGAGAAGGAGTGAACAAGTAGGAGAAGATGAAGAGCGGAAGAAAAGTTAGAATCTTTGCAATCATTTTGGGCAAAGAAGCAAAGTGAAGACTTGGGTTTTGGTTCTCGTGGAAGAAATCAATGGAAAGTTGCTTTTTTTTAATTATTGGTTTACTAAGACTAAAAGAGTAGTTAGCTTTAGCATTATATAATGTTGAAGAAGAAGAAGAAGAAGAAGAAGAAGAAGAAGAGAAAAGGTAAAGTAAAAATGGGGACTGATTCGTGAGATATTCAAAGGAAATGAGTGGGTTTGGTGACTTTTGTTTCTTTGGTTTGTGGTAGTTTGTGTGTTATGTTGAGATTGAGAGTGAAAGAGAAAGAGACCTTCAACTTTAGCCAAGAAGAAGCAATCTAGAACACAACAACAACATCAACAGTGTATAAAAAAGCAATGAAAGGAAAGATTTGTGGAAGGTGAGTTGGAAAAAGTGTCCGTTTTTGGCTCACTTTCTCTGTGTGTGTCGGAATCTTGAGCGTTGAGTTAAATCACTTTTTTTTTTCTACTAATGTATGATTAAGAAATGACACATTATGGAATCATCATCACATCTCATCTGCAAATCCACAAGACAAAAACAAAAAGGTCATTAATTAATTAAGTATAAAGGGCAGTCCAGTAATGTCGTGCTATGCTGCTTGCAAGCTGACGCTCCAAGCTCACGAAACAAGGTGACCTCTCATCAATAATGTATTTTTGTTTGTATTATATATATTGCTGTGAGTTTCGAGCAGTTTTCTATTATTAGAGGAAGGAGGAAAAAAAGAGAAATTTTAATATAAAAATGGGTCCAATCCATAGGGAAACAGATAAAAGAGATTCGTTTGGTTTTAAAATCAGATTAGATTAGGTGGAGTAGCCTGAAGGAGAAGGAAGGTTTGTTAACTTTGTTTTTGATAAGAAAGGAGGGGGTCTGTCTAGACTCTGGTGTAGTGGTAGTAGGAGGAGGCGGAGGTCATGTTGCAATGGGATCGGATGTGGTGTCCTTTTCTTTTTCATCCTCTTTTTCCTGATTCAGGGTGTGTCATGATATCCATTGTTATATCATATACCAAATTGTTCTTGTGTTTTGTTGCTCAATTTGCTCGCAACTTGAGTAACCTCTTCATTCTTTTTCTATTAACATTTATTTTGTCAAAGAATTACTCACTACTATCACAAGTTTTCTTTCATGTGTAGAATCCTTATCTTTTACTCTATTGCACAGCATAAATGACATGAGCATCATCAAAAACAAAGGTACCGGATAGAAAAATAATAAGAAAAAGTTACAAAGTAGAGGGACCCTTTGCAAGAAATGGATGGCAAAACTTGAGAGGCAGAAAAGTCATAAAAAATGAGGGAAGAAATTTCTGAAAAACTAAAAATAGTAAAAAGCTGTATGATTCAATGACAACAAAGACCACATTGGGACCATTTTCTTGTTCATTCATGTGAAAATTTGAACTGACATGTGATATGATATGATATATGTATGTCTAAAATCAGGTAGGTCCGCTCTATTCCTATTACATATATGTGTTTTTCATGATGCTCTATTCCTATACATTAATTTGATCATCAGCACGGCATTCCTGGTGCTGGAATTTTAACGTTTGGGTTGGTGCATTATAACTTAACATTTCACATTTTGAAATTTCTGTGCTCAACTCAACACTGCTCTACCCTTTTCAGAAACGTTCTTTCTGCTTGACTTCACCTTAGTTACCAATTAATATAATATATATTGTAAAGTAATTGGCAGCTAAGGTGAAGTATCGTAACTTGCGGTGGGTGACAGACAGCCAAACGCAGCTGAATTTTTGTTTTCTTTAAAAATAATTTGCGAATCCCTTTTTAAATTAAAGATAATATATATTGTAATTTGTAAAGTAATCCTTTTTAAAGAAAAAAAAATGCCATTGCCAACCCCACTTGACTGGCTATCTGATATCTTTTATCCTCTACTTTATACTTCACCTTCCTTTAATTTTTTCATTGAAAAGATATGGATCCTTTCAACATGATCAAAAGTTGTGAATATTCAGTACATTATGGAATTGCACTCTTGTTTTGTTCATTTACAATTCACGAAATTCCACAATATTTTTTTTTTTAATTTTTTTACACCATGTACGGTCCTAGTGTCCATTATTTTAATTTACAATTCATATATAATGCTCGTTTAAAATTCAATCCTATCCCATTACAAATGGTCATGATTTGGTGAAAGATTATATTCTATCTCTAAATTTTGTGTGTGTTTATGCATAATGTGAAAAAAAAAAAATCAATTGTGTTCTTCATCGTTCGAAAAAAATAAAACTCAATCAATTGTATTCTTCATTTTCAAACTAAGACAAAAGATTAAACACAAATTAATGTATTATAAGTAGGTAGGTTAGATTCCAGCAATTAGATATAAATATATAGAGTGTTGGGGTAGGAATATAAATGAGTAGCAATTGATTGAATAATAAGAGTCCAAGAATCCAATGACAAAATATAAAGATCCAATCAAGCCAAAATTATTCCAGTATAAAGTCACCTTTGTCTTTGTGAAAAGCTTACAATCTATTACCCTTTCTTTTGTTTTTCTCTTTAGTTTTATCAGCTTCTTTGTGTTTTGGGTCCCTTATTTTCAGTTTTTGTAACACAGAAAAAAAAAAAAGAAAAAGGAAGGACTTAGCTTTTCCATAAGCCCTTTTTTCTCTTTTTACTTTTTCTTTATTTTTTACCAACTAATTAAAATAAAATATTACCATGCATTATTAGCTTACCTTAGCTTGCTTTTCAAAAGAGAGGGTAACATTGTTGATATATATATTGCACAAAATCTTTGGTAATTGAGGTTGAGAGTGGCCAAAGGCTGAAAAGGTACAAACAATTCATTCATATGTATGTATGCGGTGTTGCAATACTAACATTTTTTGTTCCTTCCATCATGTAGGGTTGCCTAATCCCACCTGCACCATGCATGGTTCATTTTTTGTCCGCTGGACATATATATATGATATATTCCCTTTGTTTTTTCAGACATTTTTCCTCATCTTTTGTTTCCCTACATTTGCTTTTCAGCTATATGTACGTAGCTACTTTAATTGAATAGGATGCCAAATTGATGTAATTAATTTCAAGAAAATGTATAATCTTTTTCACAACTGCATGCAATTATTCTCTTGCTTAATTACCAAATGATAATCATCTACATCATATAATATCAATCCATCAGCATTATATGATCTTTATCTTGTTTTGAACTTATACGTAAGTTTGGATAGTTTGGGCTTTAATGTATTTAAAGGGTGTAAGGTTTTTAATGTATAGAGAATAATGAGTAATTTCTATTTTAATGATGAGCTAAAATAGAAATATCAAAAGAAAGATTACAGAAAAGTTATCTATATATAGGTGGTCATGATCCCTAGATCATACGTGTTGATATATCCTGCTTCTTTTTAAATTCCATCATTAGAGAGAATACTAAGAAAACCTAAACGCATCCTCTTGAAAAACATACTGACCTATAAGGTCAACCGCATGAATCTAAGGGGATTAATCATGGATTTAGGTACACTTCCACTATTATATTATAATTTCAATTAATTTAACATGAGATTGAGCTCTAGGATTTTAATTTAATTTAGAAATTTTTCTAACAAGTGGTATCAAAGCTGCTCATGTTGAATCATTAGGAATATTTATTATTTATTTTATAAATTTAATTTTAGATATACATAATTTTATTAAATTATATATTAATTATGGTTTAATGAAATTATGTAAAAGGATTGTTGAATATTTGTGTATACACATGAAATTTTTCATTTTATTATTCATGTATATACATGTTTGCATTTCGGTTCATACAGGACAATTTTTGAAACGAATTCAATATTTGGATATAGAAAATTTTATGATTTGAATGATTAGGGTTAAAAAAAAAAAGAATTTTGTTGTTGAATGTGATTTCGGTGTTTGATCCACTGTTTATATATAAATATATATGTCGGATATGTATGTTTATATATTGGGTACAGTGTACAATTTTCTTGTTTGGCACACATGTTCATAAAAGTTTGCTGAATATGTATATATACATGACTTTGTTTTATTATGGATGTATAAATATGGTTTTGTTGCTGGATATACCAGTATTGAATTTTTTTTGAAACCAAATAAAATATATCATTAACTAAAGAAGCCAAATTACATTAAGCAGGTCAACATAGGCGAAAAGGCCACAAAACATCTAAGGCTATTACAAATGAATGGGTCAATATTCAGATGAAGCCCATAAAACACATTTAGGAATAGAATCCTAATTTGTTGAAGATTCAAGGACGGCTGAACAGCAGAGGCAGCAGTGGTCATGTGATGTTTTCTGCCTTCAAGCTAATAAACTTGCTTGAGCTGCCGAAGTTGTGGACGAATAAAGATGACAGAGTGCAGCGAGAGAGGCAATAACAAGCAGAATAGATAGAAGAAGATCATCCTCTGAACAGAATCAGTGCACCTCCGGGGATAGCGATTAACTTCCATTCCAACAGATTTGCAAAGCCTTGTGACGGTAGGAGACTGTGATGTTGTGGCGAGCTTACTCTCAGCCTAGACAAAATCAAACTGGCGATGATAAAGCCAAATCCTCGGCAGCAAAAGCTATGAAACCAGAAGGCAGCAACAGAGCCTAACCCACTACACCAAAAACTATCACAAACCAAAATATGAAAACACACAAATATAAACAACATATTAACTAAAGAAAATGAAGAAACAAAAGAAGAAGAATAAGGGTAGGATTACTGGTGAAAACCAGTATCCGTCCCCTATGAAACATGCTATGAACCAGAGCAAAGCACTATGTTATACCAGTGTTGAATTCGACTTTGATAAATATGCACATAAATTATTTAATGGCTAGTCTTGTCAACTTTGGTCCAGAATTTATTTGCTTTTCATTTGTGATGTTACATGTATATAAACAGTTGCCATGTGTACAATTGCCACGGGTATATCTATATAATAAGTGCAAGAATTATGCCAACTCATGGTATTAATGCCATGTAGTGCCATGTGGCACTTTCTATAATTGATAGGTGTTCTGTATTGTTGTTGCATTATTATGATCTTAGGTTCTTTTAATTGTTTGTGGATTTAACTTATTTCAGTTGCATAAGTTATACAAAGTGGAAAATAGATGGTCTTCAAAAGCTTTGAAGAAGCAAAGTTATGAAAAGCAATTGAGCATTGGTTGCAGCGTCCTACCCTCTATACCAAGCAGTGCTGCTGAAAGTGAAAGGCAATAGAGAGCACAATTTTTGTAGTGACAGTAGAGACTTAAAGACAGATGTAACAGTGAAAGCAGAGATTTGAAGACAGATCTAAGTAATTCAATGGGGGGGATCTCTTCTTTGATAGAATTTTGCTTCATGAGCCACTTCTTTCGTATCTGTTTTAGGTTCTAAATTTTCATCATTGACATCATAACATTGTGAATATCTCTATTAACGCATCTTCTTACTAAGGTCAAACCACCTTTAGATTCTGAGTGCATCTTCAAATTGAGTGTTGTAATATCGTTGTCCTGTAAATGATCATCCATTATGTTATTCATGTCTAAGCAAGAGATCACATTTAGAGGTTTTGATTGAATGCATGCGAGGTTGCTTTGCCTGGTGGGAAAAGAGAGGAAGGTGATGCTAATGATATAGAGACTGCTCTGAGGGATTTCAATCCTATATGATGATTGTTGTATGTAAATTTATTCTATTCCATACACAGGAAATATGTTAATATTTTATTACAGTCAATGTGTACCATAAATTAGAATTTTATGTCTTTAAATCTAATATTCATAGATGATTTCTTATTTCTCTTATAAATTTCTACATATTTCATTTACAATCCCTTTACAATTTTATTATAGGCAATGAAAAATTATGTTTCTCTTATAAATTTCTACCTGTTTCATTTACAATCGCTTTAAAATTTCATGTTTTCTATTGTCAGTCATACTAAATTTCGCATACATGACTGGCAAGGAGGAAGACGGTCCTATTGTTTTCACTGGTGATATGCTGGTAAGTTCAGATGAACATCTTTTTACTTTCACATGCAAACAAGTTTTTATCACTTCCATTCAACATTTCCTCTGCCCTTATCTTTCAATTATAGCTCACCAATACTTTGTGCGAATGTATGTGGGACATTTTAGTTTTTCATAATTTTTTTCATTGGTAGATATAATAGAAGTGATCAATATGGTGTAATGGACTATTCTCAGGTTCACTGTAGATTGGTCATTTAAACTATTACCTTTAAATAGAGTTACAATAGTTTCTTTGCCTTTCGCAGTCTTTTATTAACAATAAAAAAAATTACATATGCAGTTTATTGTTGGTTGTGGAAAATTTTTTGAGGCACCGTTGAGCAGATGTATCAATCACTTTATGTGACTTTGGGACCATTGCCTAAACCTACTCAATTTTCTTGTGGCCATGAGGTAATGTTTCCTTTTAGAAAAAAGAGTTTTTTATTTTTTTATTTTTTTTATTTTAGATAACCTTGAAAATTAATTCTGCTCTTCCTCTTATGGATGAAAATGATAGAGCATCCTCACCATCAAACTGTACGTAGATTCTCGTTGATGTATTAGATTGTTTTTTATACCTACCTTTCATTTCCCACCAATTTTTCCCCTTTGGACCATTGATATTTCTTTGTTTTTATCCATCAGAAAGTAAATTGTATGTTGTATGACTAACATTGAGCACTTCATAGATGTTTAACAAAAAAAAAATGTATACATGGGTTCCAATGATTGATGTAAAAGTTCAAAAGTGAGGATGTTGACAGTGGAGTTTCTCATATTTCATTTCCACGAAAATTCTGAGTGTTTGTCACATATTATGAACAATTTACATGTATAGAGAATTTATACAAGTTTTTTATTTCATTGTTAATAAATTATTGGAATTCACTAAAAAATAGTAGAAAGTTGTAAGAGTTTCTATGTTTACTATCGCCCAACCATTGCATTGTTGTTGATGACATGTGTAGAGAGTTCATGATCTTAGTAACTAGGTTATGCCTTGTATGCATGAGTGTTTATGCACAACGTAGGTGTTTGGGGGGTTTTTTTCCCACACGAGGGGATGTAAAAACATTATACTCATTCCTCCAATAACTTTTTGAAGCTTCATGATATGAATAATTCAAACATGCTTCTTGTTAAGTATTGCATATTTATAGGATAAAGTTTGATATATACATGTGTGAAGGAATGAAACCTGTCTTATTGCCCTATTATTAAACGAGACTGCAATAAGAAAAGAAGAGATGCATCTGGTACCCCTTTCTCCTATTATGGCGGAAGATGAGAAAGTATATGACAGATACATTCATCAATTCTGACCCAATCTCGATGATGGAAGCAATGTCCTTGCTAAATGAAGACTTTATCAACCAAAGTCAACTTCACCAAATTATACACATTGAATATGTGTCAATCATCCAAAATCAAAGTATAAAACAGTCGACATATATATCAATCAATTATTATTGATGGTGTATACAATAAATGTGTTGATCTCCCTACAAAGGCTGTATTTATTAAGTAATAATTGTTTTTTTTCTGTTACATTAGATTTGATATTTTTTTTCATGTTATATGAATTTTCATCATTTTGATTTTATAGTGAAGTAGTAAAAACTTATGAATTAGTTAACTTCATCATTTTGGTTTTATGTAGAAAGAAAGAGAAGATTATGATGATTATGACTTCACTGCTAACTGAACCACATGAACATGGTTGCAATTGCAGTCACCAAGGTCACTTACAATTTCAAGTTTTTAGTATAGAAACCAAAATGATGAAGTTAACACATTCATAAGTGATAGTAGTAAAAATAAATAAGAAAGAGAAGAGCTAAGATTTAAGTAATGAAATTTTGGAAGAAGGGAGGAAAATTATGTTTATATCTGATGGGTGAGGCTAGATGTAAGTAGAAAGAGATCAGACTCCATCCATTTAGATACTTACATAGGCTACTAAGTAAGAGTTTTTACTATATTTATATTTTTTATATCACCCGCGCATTGCACGGGCATACGTCTAGTATACAAATAATGTTACAGTTTATGTTTTGACATCCTTTGGGTTTTCGGCACTATGTATGCATATATATTAATATATTTATGGTTGCAATTTTCTTTTTGTTTGTAAAGTTTGATAATGGGCACATTTTGCAATTCTGTTTTCTTAATTTGCAATTATGTGTCCGTTCGTTACTAATGGATACACAACTTGCAAAATTTTTTTTTCTTTAATTTGCAAACCTTTAAGCATATATATATATGATTTTGGTTGATTTGATTAATTAAAAAAATTGTGGTAATGCAATTAAGGAAATTTTTTTGGGCGCAATGTATGCAATTTAGGAATTTTGGATACAATTTTAAATTCAAATATTGGTATGGTTATATATGTTTTAAAATAAATTGATTGAGACAACATCTCGCCAAAGTGAGTTCTCTTGTTGAGACTAATTTATTTTAAAATATAAAAGGTTGTGTGCATGTAACTTATGTGAGTATTGATCGGCCTAAAGGAAGATCAGTATTTAATAGAATTGCATGTGCATTTCTAGTAATAAACATGTGATGATTATTTGGTTTTACATGTGAATAATAAATCGGCTTAAAGGAAGATTTGTTATTTGACATTGTTGACCTTAGCAATAATCAATCTTAATTTTGATTTTAACAAACTTAATTTTGAGCATTTAATGTGTTTGTTTAAGTATGATTATAAGCATAGGTACAATATTATTCTCAATGAAAGCCAAGTCATAATTCAGCTCATGCGACTGAAGCACTACTTCTATGCTAACAAAAAGCTAAGCTGAATAGTAAGCTGTGACTGAAGCATTGCTTCTATGGTGATAGAAAGCCAAGCTGAACAGTAGGCTATGATTGAAGCTCTACTTCTATGGTGACAACCCAACGAACATATTTTTGAACTTAAAGAGATGTTGGCAAATAGTAGGCTGTGACTAAAGCAAGGCTGTTATGGTTATAGAAAGCCAAGCTCAACAGTAGGTTGCAACTGAAGCTCTGCTTCTATGGTGATGACCTAATGAATATATTTTTAAATTTAAGAAAAGAGATGGTGGAGACATATTCAATGGCTCCAACAACCATATTTTTTAAGTTTAATCTATATATATGTGCTCTAGTGTTATGATAAAGAAGAACATACATTACATTACTCTTTGATTATCAAAAACTCTCTAAGCATTCATTAAGCTTCATTTTTCTTTCTATCAATATTCATTGTATTGATTAACTCTTGTGAGAGTTGGTTGTGTGATAGAAATAGGACTTTATCTTCATC
>CATIWM010435139.1:0-13505 GCA_949671775.1 Mallotus repandus
TCCATTATTATTAAGTATTTAAAATAAGTAAATTATGATCTATTTCAGCTAAACCAAGTGGAAAAGAGGCTGACACACAACTAACAAGCAAAGGGAAAGAAGCAATAAAGGTAAGTGAATAATTTAATGTTCTATATAATATACCATAAATAAATAAATAATTATAAATTTGTTCGTTAAGTTGATTGGATAAGAGAAATATGTTTGTTCTAATTGGTAGATGCTGAATTTTGAATATTATGATATTTGATTATTGTGTTGATGGTTGATTGTTGTTGAGATGAGATTATACATGTGAATGAGGTTTGCTGAAATTCGGATTCCCTGTTCAGTGGAGAAAAGCAGAATTTTTTGAGCTATATTTGGAGTTTTATAACTCCAAATTGGTTTCTGTTGGTTTTTATAAAAACTTTGAGATGTTATTTGCAAAATTGATAGAAATAGTGAAAGCTTAATTTTTCTGTCTTGATGGCCAATTTGGACCATACTTTATGTTGCTTAATTTTATTAACAGCTTGACTATGGTGGAATGTTTTTGATGTTTCTCCTTCTATATATATCCAATTGACGTGAAATTGGTTGAAAAGTAATCTAGACTTATAATACAATTGATATACAAAATATTGCTTTGATATTCATAACATGGAATTTTTTATGTATCTTTGAATTTGCACTGTCAATTCTGCCATGTTGAAATATGGTATATTTCGGTATATTTTTGGTATAATATTATTTTCCAATATATTATGGGGGAGAAATTAATTTGCTTTATGGAGTGATATGTGATGTATTTAGTTGATGATGAGTTGAATAAAGTGCTATGACAGTGTGGTGAACTCTTGATATATATGTAAATATAAAAAAATATGATTGGATGAATATGAGGACGAAATGTTTCTTGTGAATGAGGCAGGGCTGTGTGCAATATGGAACCCCCTTTATATGTCGTAAAACGGCTTAAAAAAATACAGTTGGAAAAAGATTATGGCAGGGCTGTGTGCGTATGGGGATCCATGAATTATAAAAAAAATTGAATCACAAGTAATTCACAAGTACATTGTTGTCCAGAAGAAAATATTATGCTATTAAGATTTTGTAAATACTATAAGTTCATTATTGTCCAAAAGAAAACACTATGATTATGGAAATATTGTGTGTGTTATGGAATCCCTTTGATAAGCCGTATAAAGGCTAAAGAAATATGTAGTACAAGATTCCTATGCTACTATTACTATGTGTATACTATAAATTGTAGTTAAACATTGAATGGATTGATAATTGATAATACTACATGCTTAAATGTGCTATTTTTCATAGAATATTATATTATTCATTTGCTGAGTTGCAGGCTCACTCCTCTGCAATATTTTTCAAAATTAGAAGAACTGTAATATGTCTTGAAGAAACATTTGCATCAATTATATTAGCATTATATCAGGTGGGTCAGCAGGGGGATCATCCTTAGGTTTTTGAGCATGATGTACTTAATAAATCTTATTATGTTGTAACAAGGGTAGTGTATTGTATATGTACAACGCGTAAAAAAAAGATGTGATCTACTTGATATTGTAAGCTCTTTGTGTGTAATATGTATTACTTATATATATATAAGGGTAACGTATATATATTGACATGTGATCTAAAGTTAGTTTTTAATAGATATGTAATATATTAGTCATATGCATACAATGTCTGCTAGATATCTTTTACAGGTGTCACATTATGAGACTTTCCTTTATTATTTAACACTTATGACCTCTTAGCTTTAAAAGCTTGAGTCTCATTTTTAGAGGTAGAAGTCGTGGAATTATGTGCTTTAACAAAATTGATATGTGACGATGATGACGAAAACATTCCATTTGTATATCCAATTTCATGAATATCTCTATGGATTTTTTGAGATTCAAGAATATTATTCAACATTTCTTTTCCCTTCATTAGTTTAGAAATGGAATTCTTTAACTCTAAGACCTCTTTAGAAAGTTCATGATTTCCATCATTTGCTTTCTTAAGTTGGTCTTCCAAGGAATTTGAACATTCCAAACCATTAGCAAGTTCATCATTTGATTTAACTAATTTAGAAAATTCAATTTTTAAATTTTAAATTTCTTGGTTAAACTAGTTAACTTATGTTTATAATGCTTCTTTTTGGCGAATAAGCTTTTGCAATTAACCATAAGTTTACTAGCAATAGAGCTTTCACCATCATCATCATCATCATCATCATATTCACAATCACTAGAGGAGTTAGAAATAGATGGTACCTCTTTTTCATCTTTAAGAGCCATGAAATAAAGGTTGGCCACTTCTTCTTGTTCATCTTCCTTCTTGGATTCAGAGGAGTCATCCCAAAGTAGCTTTAAAAGCCTTCTTCCTATCCTTTGCTCCTTTGTTCTTTAATTTGATTTTGGGGCACTCACTTCGGATGTGACCCAGTTTCTTGCATTCATAGCAAGTAACTTCTTTGGTTTTCTTCTTACCTTCTCCTTCATACTTCTTATTGAAGTTTCTTGTTCTTGAGGTATGTTTCTTTCTCAAGAACTTTTTGAAACTTCTAGTGAGCATGGCAGCTTCATCATCTTCATCATTAGAACCTTCATTATTTTCTTCTTCACTTTCTTTTTGTGAAGCCTTTAGTGCTATGTTCTTTTTCTTTTCTTCCTTCTCCTCTTGCTCTTTACCTCTTTGCTTTATTGTAAGCTCATGGGTAAGAAGCTTTCCAATAAGAACATTGGTTGAAAGAGTGGCAAGATCTTGAGCTACCTCAATGGAAGTAACTCGAGATTCCCAATCCTTCTTAGGTAGGATTCTTAGAATCTTATTCTTTACTTCCTCCTTGGTGAAATGTTTACCAAGTTTCTTAAAGGTGGTGACAAGAGCATTAAGGCAGTTTGTCATTTCGGTGATTGAGTCTTGAGGCTTCATTTTGAAGAGTTCATACTCATACATGTGGAGTTAAACCTTCTTACTTCTTACTTGAACATTTCCTTCATAATGATTTTCTAAGGTTTCCCATATTTCCTTGGCCGAAGTGCAATGTTGAAGCTTGCCTCCTTCTTCTCTTGACATGGAGGAGACTAAAGTGATCATACCCTTTTTATTTTTGTGATTTCCTTCTTGTTGAATGACGTTCCAATCATTTTTTATAACTTTAGTAATCACACCATCGGTTGTAGCTTTGGGTGATTCTCAACCTTTTCGGACAATGTCCTAAAGTTTAATAGAATCACAATCTAGATAAAGCTCTATTTTGAACTTCCAATAAGAATAATCACTTCCATCAAAGAATGGTCTAAGAGAAGAGATGTTTTCACTCCCCATAATCTTGTATTCTAGCAATAAAGTACCTAGAATTCAAGCTCTGATACCAAATGAAAATGCCTTAAAAGGGGGGGGGGGGGGTGAATAGGGCTATCGAAGAAAAATTAAAACTTAAAAATAAATAAATAAATAATGAAATAATGTTGAGAAGGAAGAATGATGAGCACAAGTATTTAAGGATTTCGGATTCTCGACAATCCTACGTCTCCACTTAACTTATCCCCAGGTTAGGATTTTGAATCACCACAATCTATTTCCCTAGATTGATTATTACAAATTGAGTTTTAGGCTCAACTCAAACCTTACAACTTGAGTTTTCAAGGCTTATACAACTTGAGTTTTCAAGGGTTACTCAAAAACTAATTCACAAGTGTTTTGAAGGCTTACACTAAAACTAAATTCCCAAGTGTTTTGATGGCTAAACACTTAAACCAATTCCTTTAGAATAGAACCTCACTTCCCTTTTTCTAAACCCATAAAATAGAAGAACAAGAATTTTTATTCTAACACTCACCAACTCTCATAAGAGTTATACAAACATAAAATGAATTTGAAGAGAGTTTTGAGAGCTTAATTGAATACTTGAGAATATGTAATGAATAAATAAGTTTCTTAACCTTTAAATGATCTTCAGAGGTTGTATTTATAGTTAAGCAATTCAATTATAGCTGTTAGAAACAATAATTTTGTTTCCAACAAATTCAAACTTTATTTGAATGAAATTTGGACTTTTAGGTTGTATTTTCTTTGGTCCCGGTGCTGATCACACTGATCCCGATTGGGATAATCAAAAATACATCTGTTATAGCCGTTCTATTTGAAGCTTGAGCTAGTCCCAGTCATGACCATATTGATCCCGGTTGTGACATTGGCTCGGGATATGTTCTGGAATTTTTCTTTAATTTGGTGCAATTTTAGTCCTGGTTGGGACTTGCATGGTCCCAGTCAGGATCATGACTTTTAGCCATTAAAGACGATGGAATAAGCCTAGTATTTCTTCATGAAAGTTTTAGGTATTTGTCTTAGCTTCACATATCATTTTGAATCACCTCATTTGGACCTCTGTAGCTCAAGATATTATTAAAATACTAAGAGCTACTCAATTCAAAATGAAAATTGCATATGCTGATTTTAACTGAAGATTTTTAGACCCAAATGAATTTGAATTTTGACTAGTAAGATCAATTCGAAAAGCTTGTGATGTCTACTTAAAATGTTAAAAAGACAACTTTCACATTATAAAGGTCTAAGAATTCCAAAATCCTCTTGGATTCTTGAAGGTCGATTTAGCCCAAAAGCATGCTCAACTTCATTTAGATTTTCATGATAGTCCTAGCTTATACACACTTAAACAAACATATTAAATGCTCAAAATCAAGTTTGTTAAGATCAAAATCAAGATTGATTATTGCTAAGGTCAATAGATGACATTGCTATAATTTGTAAATTTAAACTACTTTATTATAATTTCATTTAATTATAATTAATTTTACAAATTTAAAATTTTAAATTTTAAAAATAAATACATTAAAATTTTGTTGAAGATTTCTTGTGATGTTTGATACTAAAAGGGTATCAGCCTAGTTAAGATGTTCCAGTGCACCTCTGGAATTTTCTCTAAGCTTTATTAAAAAAACATTAAATTTTAATTTTATAAATAAATTATATAATATTTTTAAAAATTTATTTATATCATATACACTCATTAAGTAAGTTTAAAGATTATTTCAATTTTAAAAATAAAACTTAATTGGGTCTTTATATGATTTAGGTTTTTTTTTTAAATGAAAAAGGTTTGATTAGGTGCTTGAATTTTAAAAGGATTTTATTTTAATTTTTGGATATGATAAATTAATAATTTTTAAAGGTTAAAATTCAATTGAAAATTGAAAAATAGTTGAGGATAAATAAGTTTATTATCCCAAAAACCAACCGTTGTTTGTGCATTGATACGAGGGTGTTTGATTCAGTTGATTGAGATAACTAAAAGAGTGTTTGATTTAACTTACTAGTGCAACTGTTAGAGATTTATCATTAAAAATTAAGTGAAATATATTTGGTGAATTTTAATAATTAGCATGTGATAGCGGACTCCTTTTCTAACTTTTCTAAAATTGTTGGTTACAATTTTTTTTATTTTTACAAAATTAACTTTTTAAAAATAAGTGGGCCCATTATGTTTCCTTGCTTGCCGGTAGAATGAGGTCCGTTTCTTCCTGTAAAATTTTTTTTTAACAACCATTATATATTACATAACACAAGTTGTAACACTCTATATATTATATCATATATATCATATCATATCTAATATCTATCATTTATTATCTATTATATACTATATATTATTATTATTATTATTATTATTATTATATAGAGTGTTAAATTTTTACCTAAGGTACATCAAGGAGATAAATTTTAATATTGGCACCACTAAAACTTGAACTAGTAACTTTAGTCCTTGGTACCTCCACTTGATAAGGATTTTACCATTGACACCACTAAAACTTGAACCGATGACTTTAATCCTTGGTGTCTCCATTTAGTAAGAATTTTACCATCCCAACCAAGCCTCATCTGCATTTCTTCTCGTAGAATTGATCTAAATGAAAATATGAAAAGAAATTTTGTGTCAGTTGGCTTAACTTGCGTTGTTAAGGTATCTTCATTATTATGAGGAGTACAGTCTACCGGTCCTATTTTGACGGAATATTTGAATATAATTGATAAGAAGCTTTTCTTTTTATTAACAAAATATTAAATTATTTAAACATATAATAAAAATATATTCTCTAAATAAAATAAAAATTAATTTAAATATTAACATTAATAAAAAAATAATTTTTATATTTTAAGAGTATTTTTTAAAAAAGAGTTACTTCAGCCAAATAATTGATAAAAATATAAATAATTTCTATTAATTATTTTAATAATATATAAATAAATAAATAAATTATTATTTATTACTAAATATTATTTTTATATAATTTATATAACTAAAAATATTATAAGAAATATATGAAATTATATTTAAAAAATATTGTATCTTTAATGGTCGTTTGACAAACTAACAGTAATAAATAATAAAATTTTACCAAACAATTCAAATTTATTAGCTATCAGCTATCAATTATCCACTATTAGCTACTAGCTACTATAAACAGTTGAACCAAATAGACCTTAAGAGAGTGTTTGAATTAGTTGTTTAAGGTGGCTAATAGAGATTTCTCATCCAATAAGCAAGAGATGATATATAAAATATGGTAAATAGCATATACTTGAATTTAAAAATAATAACTTTTATCATTTACTATTTTACTGTTATTATTATTATTATTAATGTTGAAAGATACTACGACTACAACTATTATTATTATTATTATTATACATTTTAGTTGTATATAAACATAATAAATTATGTCCATAATGGTCAATTTATATACTAACAACAACAATTCAAAAGAATTTCACCAAACGCTACTATTAATCAGCTACTAACTATCAGCTGCTATGATCAGCTGAACCAAGCAAGTCCTAATAGAGGTTTCTTCTCCTGAATCAGTTAAAATTTTAGTGTTTGGTAAAATTTCAAAATCAGTAGCTAATAGTTATTTTAATACAAAATATCTGCAAATTTAGTGGGTGTTTGGCTCAACTAATTTAAGTAACTTATGGAGATTTTTTTTTCAATCAGCTAAATTTTAAGTGTTTGGTGAAACTTCAAAATAAATAGCTAATAGTTGTTTTTATCCAAAACATTTAAAAATTTATCAACTCTATTTTAAAGATTTTTCTCAAAAACTTGTAGTTGATTTATATTTATTTTCAATTTGTACTATTATACCATTATTAAAAATAACTAATAGCAAATAATTTCAATTAAATTAAATGTATATAACTAATTTCTTTATAATTCATAATAAAATAAATATTATTTTAAATTATAATTAGTAATTAAATAATAATAATATTTATACTTATAATTATAAAAAATATATTTTAAAGCTCATTTTAAATAATTTCTATTAATAATTTTAATAATATAGATAGTACATTATTATTTACCACTATACACTATTTTTAAATAATTTACATAATTAAAAAATATTATAAGAATTATATAAAATTATATTTAAAAATAAAGTGTACCTTTAATTGTCATTTGACATACTAACAGCAACAACAAACAAAATTTTACCAAAAAGATCATATATATGTTGTCAACTGTCAACTATTAGTCATCTGCAACCGCTATTAGCTGTCAACTGTTATAAATAATTGAACCAAACATGCCCTTAATCATATCTATTTTTGAACTTTTTCCTATTAACTAATAGTTGATGTGTATTAATTTTTATTTACACCATTTTATCCTTATAAAAATTAACTAATAATTAATAACTTCATTTAAATTAAAATATATATAGTTAATTTTTATAGTTCATAATAAAATAAACATTATTTTAAATTTAATTATTAATTAAATTTATTAATTAAATAATTATAATATTTACACCTATCATTTTTTTAAAATTTTTGTATGAAAAATAATATAATTTAAAGCTTATTTTAATAATATATAAATCAAAGATAATAAATTATTATTTATTACTATATACTATTTTTAAATAATTTATAAAACTAAAAATATTATGAGAAATATATGAAATTATAGTGTAAAAATATATTGTACCCTTAAGTGTCATTGACTTACTAACAGCAACGACTAATAAAATTCTACCAAATAGTTCATATTTACCAGCTACAAGCTATCAACTATTAGTTATTCACGATCACTAACAGCTACTAGCTTTAATAAATAGTTGAACCAAACAGACACTATATATTGAAATTTTAAGTAGTTCTAGAGAACATGTTGGAAAACTTTTTTTAATTGTGAGTTTTTCTAATTATGGGTTAATTTGTCACAACCCGAACAGAAGGTTCATGACTGGTGTTAGGGAATGGGGATACATAAGGTAACCGAATCCCGTAGCAAGCCTTAAAAATTTTTCGCGGAAGTAAACTAATACACTTAACAATAATTCAAGTTAGAAACAATACAAAATACTGATAAAACATATTTGAAATTTAACTACTGTGATTTCTAGAATTTAGTTATACAGTACAAAATTAAATTAACCTACATAATGGAGCCGGTGAAGAACGAACTCAACGCAAACGGGGAATACTATCAGACAGACTGTGAGGTCTTGAAAAAAATAAGTTGAGGGGAATCAGATCTCACTGAATGAATCAATTTTATAAAATGCATGCTAGTTTTAAAATCATTTGTTAAAACTCTTTTTAAAACAATATAGAATAAAATAATTATAATTACTAAAAATCATTTGCTTTTCGATAATATTAATATCAAGTCTCTTTAAAACTTCTTAAATCAATTTAATATGAAATTCTCGTATAAAATATTTAAAATAATTATTTTGGTGGAAAATCTGGTAGAACACCTAAACCATTATTCCAATAGCCTTTCGACTCTCTTAATCCAAGTGACTGCCGTCCCGAGAGCAATGCATCAACCGAGTTACTGCCACAGTCATTTCACTTATTCTATATTGGATGTCCCGACAGCAATGCATCAACTGAGTAACATCCATTTTTCTTTTCTTTTACCAGTCCGAGAGCAATGCATCAACCAAGCTCAACCATTCACATATCAACTACATACTAAAATATTATCCGTATGCACATGGTCCTAGTGATACCCACTAGATAGTAGGTTCTACCATTATCTCCAAATTAATTTGGATTATAAGTAATTAAATCAAATAAATAAATAAATCATTAAATCATTAAATAATTAATAAATAACAATTAAATCAATAAATAAATCATATCGGATAATTTTTTTAAACATGTTTTATCTTTAATTGCTAGAAAAATATATTGAAACACACACAACACACATTCCATAAAATTAACTCACAGGTTGAGCGTGTCGGACGACACATTCTCTACTGCCCTTGTGCTACTACTCGTGCCCTAGAGTTCTCTAAAATAAATAATATTTATTTAAAATATGCTCGTAAAATAAAATAATTAAATTCATGAAAATTCTCGAAATTAATAAAATCATGAAACGAAGGAATTTGACTCGATCTAAGACACAATGCTAAGCAGAATCATAATTTTGACACATGCCAATATCACGCTTTACGAGAAATCTACTAAAAATTTAGCAGAATCTCCTCTGTAAAACGGACATCTCTCTACTAAAAGTAGAGTCGTTCCAGCACGAAAACACACTTCGAATACACTACATAGAACCACACTCGGGTTGGACTCCCAAACTACACACAATTCAGACCGAGTTCGAAATTCACAATAATCAATAAAATAATGTAATTCTTAATAAATCACTGAATATCATAAAATCTCATTTAAATACCATAATTTAATTTATTTCCACAATGAAATATAAAATATATTTATTTTTAAATAAATAGTAAAATTCTAGCTTGTACTCAAATTTATTATCTATAAAATTTCCGAAATTCATAAAAATATATTTTAACTCTAAATATAATTAAATCATCAAGTAATTAAATATTATAATATTTATATACATTTCATATTATTTCCAGAAATTAATCTAAAATCAGCATAATATACAAAAATACTAATTTAGCTAATAAAATTAATTTATACTTTCTAATCATCAAAATTATTATTATACATGTTAATTAACTATAAACTTACCAAAAATCAATTAAAATTCCAATTACACAATTTTCTCTAAAATTTATATTTTTCACATATTACTTCCAAAAATTATAATTAATTTTATAAAATTTCCTTCAAAAACATTACTCCAAATAATATATTTTATTTATTAAAATTATTTAAATTTTCGGGCTCGGAATAGTAACCCGAACCAAAAATTAAAAATAAATTCAAAAAATATAGAAAAATTATTTTTGCATAACATTCAATCTCTACATCAACTTTAATACTCAATATTTAACCTAAAACTCACTTAATAAATCAAAAACTAACAAAAACTCAAAAATATTTTTACCTCGTTTCTAGTCGATCCGGAAGGAGATCAAAGAAGCCAGAGGTAGATTTGGGAAGCTTGAGAGGGAAAAATCCAATGACACTGGATTTGCGACGATCCGACATTGGAATCGTCGCTGGCGGCCAAGTCAACTTCCTGTCAAATAAGAGGAAAATCGGAGAAAAGAGAAGACTGGCAACTGGCAGCAAAGCTGGATTGTTGCTGGTGAGCTGGAGGTGGCGGTGCGATGGCGAGGAATAGTGGTGGCGAGGTTGGCAGTGGGCAATGGCTGGGTTGGTCGGAAATGGTAGAGGGAAGAAAGGGAAGAAGAAGAAGAAAAAAAAGAAAAAGAAAAGAAAGGGAAAAAAAATTTTCCAAAAATTTTTATGCTGCTGTTTTTTTTAATAATAATAATAATAATAATAAAATATTAATTTACCACCAATCTCTCAACTAAATAATATACCCAATAAAATACAAAATGATACTTAATTAACAATTTACAAAAATAAAATTAACACACTTTTATAAAATGATAATTAAAATAATTCTCAACTCAAAAAAATTAAAATTTAATTTCACTAAATAATAATCTCAATATTAATAAAATATTTATTAACACTGCAAGTCTAAAAATATATTTTATAATTTTAAAAAATAATTCAGGTGTTTACAATCTTCTCTCCTTATAAAAATTCGTCCTCAAATTTTAACAAAATAAAAAGAGTACAAGATTTTCACAAATGAAACAGATAAGGATATGCCACTTACATAACTGCCTCCGTCTCCCACGTGCAATCTTCCATCGTATGGTTGCTCCACAGCACCTTCACTATCGGAATTTCTTTAGTGCGGAGCTGTCAAACTTGTCGATCCACTATCACCACTAGCTACTCTTCATATGCCAAATCTTCATTGAGCTCCGTTGTTTAAGGCTAAAGAACGTGCGAAGGATCGGAAACATACTTCCTTAACATCGAGACATGAAACACTGGTGAATCTATGACAACTCTGGCCGTAACACCAATCTGTACGCCACTTTGCCAACTCTCGATCGAATCTCGAAGGTCCAATATGTCTTGGAGCTAACTTACCCTTCTTAACGAACCTCATCACTCCCTTCATTGGAGACACTTTAAGAAACACCAAGTCTCCAACAGAGAATGACACACCCTTCCTCTTAGGGTCTGCATAGCTCTTCTATCTACTGAAGGCTATCCTTAACCTCTGCTGAATGATGGGTACCTTTTCAGAAGTCACTTGCACCAATTCCGGTCCTGTCAACTATCTCTCGCCAATTTCCTAACACAAAGGCAATATGCACTTTCTTCCATATAGTGCTTCATACGGTGCCATTTCAATACTTGCATGATAATTGTTGTTATATGAAAATTCAATCAATGACAAGTGTATGTCCTATTAACCATTAAAATCCATCACACACATCCAAAGCATATCCTCTAAAATCTGAATGGTCCTTTCAGACTGACCATCAATTTGAGGATGAAAAGTTGTGTTGAAGTCTAAAAAAAAAATTGAACTGATCATAATTATGTAATTTCGATCGGAATTACACATTTTCAATCTGAAATACATAATTCCGGTCGAAATTACACATCTTCCGTCCGTCAGTGTTTTTTATTTTATTTTTATTTTTTAGTAAATAAAAAATTTATTTTTCTTATTTTTTGATTGGTGGAATGATGTGATAAATCCTTCTTCAAGGATTTATCTAGATTGTTTTAGAAATAAGAGTCTGGATTAAACCAAAACTTTATCTCCTGTAACGTATAGGAGGATACGTCTTTTAGTTAGGGTTTTTCTATATAAACCCAGCTTAACTCTCCTGTTGAAAAAAAAAGGGGCAAAACCTTTTGGAGACGCATTATACACATCTGCGTATACAGAGCCAAAAAAATCTTTTTTTTACGTATTGTTTTAAAAGAGCAGAAAACCTTTTGGGAGAACAATCAATTATTGAAGATCTATTCAAAAGCAACGGTGATTTACACCACTCTGAGGAGCAAATCAATACAACATCTATTAAACCATCTCTTTTCTATTCTTTTTTATTTTTTTCATTTTATTATTATTCTATTTTGATTTAATTTTAATTCTTAATTTGGTTTAATTACTAATCCATATTTGTTTTTTTGTATATTTATGGTGATGGAAGGGTGACATGATACATGGAGAAAACCTATGGAGAATCCATAAAGACCCATGGAATGCCATGGATTTTTATTGTGTACTTGAATTTAATTTTTTTTAGGGTTTATTTAATTTTTGGTTTTTTGTTGTTTATTTTATTTTATTTTTTTGGGTTTGTACTTAATTAATTATTTTATTTTGTAGATCATTGTAATAGCCCTATTAGTGGGATTATAGTGAACCCCTTTACTTTTATTGCTTTTTAAAATCAACTAGCAAATTAGGATTTGTTTGGTAAACCTTAATTAAAATCAATGGTGGCTTTAGATTAATTTTAGCTTGTATATAATTAAAATTACGGTTAGAAAAATCAAATAAAATATTTGTTTTTGATTTGTTATTTCTTTATTTTTATTAATTGGGTTTGTTTGTTATTTTTTTATTTGTTTTTGGGCCCTAAGGCCACGTGTAGGTCTAACTCACTAATAAAATAGACCTTTAAAATTAAATTTAGGTTTTATTAGCTTTAAAATCAATTTAGGCCCATTTAGGTTAATTTAGACCTTAGGCCCACTTTATGTAATTTAAAATAAATTTGGACTTAGCTCAGCCCATTAAATCATTTCTTTTAAAATAAATAGATTTAAGATCATTTTATTTAAATTAAAATAAGTAGAATTAAGACCATTAAATCAAATCCATTTTTTCTCAAATTTGATAGACTTTGTCCTACTTTTAGAATTAAAAATAATAGATTTAAGTTCACTAATACAATTAAAATATAGACCCACTTTTAGAATTAAAAATAATAGATTTAAGTTCACTAATATAATTAAAATATAGGCCCACCTTTAGTTCTATTTCACTTGTAAATAAATAAATAAAATATGTAGATTTAGCTAACTTAAAATTAAAATCAAATGTAGTTTGGATTTAGGGACGTTACGCCTCGAATGCATTTTTTATGTGCTTTTTCATGGATTGGTTGCCTTAGGGTTAGATGGATGTTCAATTAGGG
>CATIWM010435265.1:0-13147 GCA_949671775.1 Mallotus repandus
AAAATCTCTAGCATCATGAAAAAGTGTAGGCCAATAAAACCCTGCTTCAAGAACTTTAACAGCTATCCTCTATTATCAACAATGTCCACCACTAACATTCCCATGACAATGATGCAAGATTGACCCAACTTCTTCCTTTGCTATACATCTTCTCGCCATGCCATCATTCCACAATCTCCACAAAAATGGCTCATCCCAAATGTAGAATTTAGAGTCACGAAACAACTTTTTCTTTTATTAAGGAGTGAACTCTTTTGGTATTATTCCACTTGATAAAAAATTTGCTATATCAGCAAACCATGGGGCACCCATGAGTGATATGGCCAAAAGCATCTCATCTGGAAATAGTTCACTAATAGGCTCTTGACTGTCCTTTTCCTCTTGGTCTACATCTAGCCTTGACAGATGATCAGCTACTACATTTTCAGAGCCCTTCTTATCTCTAATCTCAATATCAAACTCTTGCAATAAAAGCACCCTTCTAATGAACCTTGGTTTGGAACCTTTCTTATCCATTATGTACTTCAATGCTGCATGATCTGTATACATAATAACTTTAGAGCCAAGGAGGTAGGATCTGAACTTGTCAAAAGCAAAAATAACAACCAACATCTCCTTCTCTGTAGTAGCATAATTCAGTTGTGTATCAGTCAATGTCCAACTTGCATAGTAGATCACATGCAGTTTGTTTTCCTTTCTTTAACCAAGTACAGCTCCTATTATATGATCACTGGCATCACACATCAATTCAAATGGTAAACTCCAATATGGTGCCATCACTATAGTAGCTGAGATAAGGGCTTCCTTTAACCTGTCAAAAGCCAATTTACACTCATCAGTAAAATCAAAAGGTGAATCCTTTTCAAGCAACTTACAGAGGGGTTTAGAGATTTTTTAAAAACCCTTGATGAACCGCCTATAAAAGTCTATATGGCCAAGAAAACTCCTGACTCCCTTCACATTTATGGGGTACCACAGCTTCTCAATTGCCTCAACCTTTGCTTTTTTAACTTTAATGCCTTGTACTAAAATTTTGTGTCCAAGAACAATTCCTTCATCTACCATGAAGTGACACTTTTCTCAGTTAAGCATCAGGTTTGTTTCCTCATAGCGTGCAAGTACTTGCTCCAAATTTCTCATACATCCCTCAAATGAGTCTCCGTAGACAAAAAAGTTATCCATGAAAACATCCATGATCTCCTCTACCAAATCTGCAAATATGGCCATCATACATCTCTGGAATGTCGCAGGAGCATTACATAATCCAAATGGCATCCCCCTACATGAAAATATGCCATAAGGACATGTAAAAGTGGTTTTCTCTTGATCTTCTAAAGCTATTGCAATCTTATTGTACCCTGAGTACCAATCTAGAAAGCAATAAAAGGCATGTCCTACTATCCACTCCAACATTTGATCAATGAAAGGTAAAGGGAAGTGGTCTTTTTTTATGGATGGATTCTGCTTTTTGTAATCAATGCATACTCTCCATCCACTTACAAGTCTTGTAGGAATGAACTCCCCTTCCTCATTTTTCACAATTGTTATTCCACCCTTCTTTGGTACACACTAAATCAGGCTCACCCATGAATTATCTGAGATCGTTTAAATGATCCCTGCATCAAGAAGTTTGACTACTTCCTTCTTCACCACTTCTTGCATGTTTGGATTGAGCCTCCTCTTCCTTTCAATAGTTAGCTTGTGTCTGTCCTCCATCAAGATTTTTTGGATGCAATAAGAAGGACTTATGCCCTTTATGTCTGAAATCTGCCAACCAATTGCCTTTTTTCTCCTCTTTAGCATGTCCACTAGTAAATCCTCTTGTTCTTTGCTTAATTTAGAGGATATGATTATAGGTAGTGTTTGATCTTCTCCTAGAAAGTGTACCTCATATATTAAGGTAAAGGCTTCAATTCTAGTTTTGGTGGTTTTATGGTTGAGGGTGGTGTGGGTTCAGTGTTCGGTAATTTTATGTGTTGTATATGGGGTTGGTGTTTGAGGTGCACTTCATCTTGGGAGAATTGTACCTGAAAACACTTCTCAATATTCTCATTTTCCACAGACTTTACCAACCTCCTTCGTTGGGCTTCACTCACACATTCATCAACAGCGTCCACTCGCATACAAAAATCTTCATCATAGGGATATTTCATGCTTTGATAAACATTGAACATGCAGCTCTCATCCCCCACTCTCAATGTGAGAGTTCCATCATAAACATCAATGATCGCTCTTGCAGTGTAAAGAAAAGGCATACCAAGGATCAAAGGAACCTTCTTATCCTCTTCAAAGTCAAGGACTACAAAATGAACTAGAAAAATAAATTTTTCAGCCCTTACTAGCACATCTTCCACCATGCCTTCTGGTTCCTTCATTGTCCTATCTGCAAGTTGCAATAAGATACTTGTGGGTTTTGCTTCTCCTAGCCCCAATTTCCTGTAAATAGACAAAGGCATAAGATTAATTGAAGCTCCTGAATCACATAAAGCTCTTTGAAATTTTAAATTTCCAATAGAATATAGAATAGCAAGACTCACTTAATACTTCCTTTTCAAAAGAAGTTTATTCGAGATGATTACACTACACTCATTTATGAGCGTGACTGTCTCATACTCTTGTAACTTCTTTTTATTGAAAATCAACTCCTTTAAAAACTTGGCATACTTTGGTATCTAAAAAAGACATTCTATAAGAGACATATTGATGTGGAGGGCCTTAAACCTTTCCAAAAATTTTGCATACTGATGATCATGCTCCTGTTTCATTAACCTTTGGGGTTAAGGAACTTAAGGTACATAAGGCTTCACATGTGGTGGTGTTAATTTCTCAACGTGTTGCTTATTCTTGCCTCCTTCTTCTTGCTCTTTCTCCTCTTGTACCTCAACCCATTCATCTTCGTATTATTTCTCTTCTTCCTTCTTCTTTTCTTTCTCGTATTCCATAGTTTCTTTTAGGGGTTAAATTTTTGTTCAACTCCTCAAAGTAATAGCCTTCAACTGTTTTTTTGGATTCTTTTCAGTGTTGCTTAGCAAAGAACCCTAATTCCTTATTAATAAAGAATTTGCCAACTACCACATTTGTACCTCTAAATTATGAATAGAAGAAGAGTGATTCTTTAATATGAGCTGAGTATCTTGGTACATCTACTCAAATCTATTTTCCAACCTTTTTGTGGCTTCATCTTGTTGGTTCATTTTCTTAGACATCACATCCATGAACTTCTCCAATTTGCTCTCTAAAGAAGTCCTTGAAGATGAACATTTTCATACTTTAAATTAAGTCGATAGTGTTGTGCATTCTGCCCTCCAAAACTTGGTGGTGCTTGTGGCCTCCACTGGTTATTTCCTTGATTTCTCTAGGAGAAATTAGGATGATTTCTCCAACTTGGATTGTAAGTGTTGCCATGCACCTGATTCTGCTATCCTTTAAAGTTATTCATAAAGTTCACATTCTCTATGGACAATCCTTACATCATTTGACACTCAATAGTTGTATGACAACCCTGGCACAATTCACAAGAAGAAGACAAGTTAGAAATTATATTAACACTCATCTTTTCCATCCCCTTGGATAGAGCATCCAACTTTGCATTTAACATTGTCAAGCTATCAACTTCAATTTTCCCCCTCTCTTTTGAATAGCCCTCTCACTAGACCATAGGCTTTGGGTATTAGCCATTTCTTTAAAAAGCTCCAAGGCATCTTCAAGAGTCTTGGATATCATAGTTCCTCTAGCTAAGGCATCTGTGTTCACTCTAACTATAGCGTTGACTCCTTTGTAGAAAGACTACACCAAATCCCATTATAGAATCAAATGTGGTGGACACTATCTTTGAAGATCCTTGAACCTATCCCAGCATTCATAAAATCTTTCATCCTCTTTTTGATAAAAAGAGCTAATCTCATTTCTAATTTTGAGTACTTTGGCTGGTGGAAAGTACTTGTTGAAGAAAGTTGCGCAAAGCTCATACCATGTATTTATAGAGTTGGGTGGCAAGCTAGTAAACCACCTTTTGGCTCTATCCATAAAAGAAAATGGAAAGAGGATAAGCTGAATTGCTTCGGGCTACAATCCATTCATCTTGAAAGTTGAACAATACTCCAAAAATTGGGTCATGTGACCAATTAGATCCTCATGTGGCAATCTATTGAACTGTGAGTTCTAGATCATCTGGATTATGGTGGGTTTAATTTCAAAATTTTTTGCTGCTACCGCCGGCCTTACAATCGGAGTTTGATCACCTTGGACATTGGGACTCACAAAGTCCCTCATTGTTCTCTAACCTTTCTGGCCATTCAACCATTTTGTGCTACACGATCTTCTACAGGTGGGTCTCTTACTTCTTCCCTTCCGTATATTCTGTTTCTATTTTGTCTCCTCCTTCTACAAACAATTCTTTCAAGCTCTAAAACAAGTGGTATTAACTAGGCTCCTTGTTTAGTTACACCACATGTTGTGTACATACACTAACATAAGTTCTTGTAAAAACCACAAACACAATCACTTTATAAACTAAAAAAAGTCTAAATCAAACAACACAAAATTCTCAACAATATCAATTTTGGCAATCCCCGGCAATGGCTCCAAAAATTTGATTGCGTCTTTGCAAGTGTACGGAATCATACAAGTAGTAAATAAATATCAACCCACAGAGATTGCAAATTGAGTATTGTAGTACTAATTATGTTTTTTTGTTTAAACAATGAAACATGGTGTTTTGAATTAAACTAAAATTAAATAAGGAAAATTTCAATTAAAAAATAATCAATTTAAAGAGCTAGGGTTCTTATTACCAATTCAACCATTTCTTAAGATCAATTAACACCTAAGCAAAGCCTAACCTTAATCCAATTTGTAGGTATCTAAAGAATCATAGGCTTTCCTCTCAGACAACCCTCCAATTAACCAAGTAGGTTGACATCTTAGATTTATAGCTCTTACTTACTAAGTGTTTGATTAACCTGGTTTAAAGCACCAACCCTTAATCAATATTAGTTACTTTAATGTTTCTCAATAAAGAATGCACCTAATAGGTTGTTGTTTGTATCCAATGCAACCTATCTCTTGATCAAATTTCATTGTGTAAATTTAATCAAAGGGTAATCAATCCTATGAAGTCATTAAGTCTAATAACAACCAAAGGATTTAGATTAATGGCTTAGGTTTAATTACAATATTCACATGGTTGAATTGAAATAAGAACCGTAACAAAGAACTTTAGCCACTCATGTTAATTATAAGAGATAAAGATGAAGAATAGAAGAAAATAAACATCATCATTAATTCAAAATAGAAAAATCAACAGTAGCAATTATTTAGAAAAACCCCTTTTGGAATAGAAGGCTTATTGTTCTTCAATCCTTATGCTCAATCTTCAAAACAACAAAAAACAAGAACTAGTCTTTTTTTTCTCCAAAATGACAGAAAGAAAATTGTAATATGAATAGAAAAATAATATAATGGAATTGTTCTCTTGTTTCTGGAGGCTACACACATATAAAACCCTAGCCTCTAGCCCCTTGATTTGTTTCCCTATGAAATTTCCATCATGTCCCCCAAAATCAGTAATTAAACTTGCAGTTTGGATTAGCTGCCATCAAGTCATACGGCTGTGTGTATTTAGGCACATGGCCATGCATAGCTTTTTTTTCCATATTTTGCTCTAATCAGCCTTAAATGCTCCTTTGCATGCTCCTTTGACTCTTCCAGGATCTTCATGATCTCCATGCAACTTTCCTTTACTATTCTTTGACTACCTAAATGCACAAAAATAATAAAAAATAAACCAAATAACACTAAAAATAAACAAACACACAAATCATGCACACATATGCTCAAATTAATTAAACACAAACTCAGAAAAAGAGACACAAATACAGCTGAAATAACATCTAATCCTAACATATTGAGTGCTTAAAATAATGAATTTCACACACTCATTAATGCTTTGAGTGCTAGGCTCTTTTTCTTTTCCTCTTTTCCTTGCTGCTCCTCTTCTCTTTGCCTTAAAGTAAGCTCATAAGTGAGAAGCTTACCTATAAGGATGTCTGTTAAGAGAATGGAAAGATTATGAGCTTCCTCAATGGAGGTTAGTCTTGATTCCTAATCCTTCTTGGGTAGCACTCTCAAGATTTTGGTGTTGACTTCTTCTTTAGAGTAGTGCTTACCTAACTTCCTTAAGGTGGTCAAGAGAGCATTCAATCGGTTTGTCATATTGGTGATGTTTTCATAAGGCTTCATCTTAAACATCTCATATTAAAACACATTTAGTTGGACCTTTTTAGATCTCACTGGGATATTTCCTTCATAGTGATTTTCCAAGGCCTCCCACATCTCCTAGGCTAATATACAATGTTGAAGCTTGCCTCCTTCTTCTTTTGACATTGAGGCAATAAGAATCGATATAGTACTTTTATTTTTCTGGTTATCCTCTTCTTGAGACCACTCCTTTCTCCTTTTTGGAATTTCCACCATTTTCATTGGAGGGTTCCACCCATCTACGATTACATCCCATAATCTAATGGAATCACTATCAAGATAAGATTAGGATTTGTTGGTGTCCTAAAAAATAAAGCACTATACCCCACCTCCTTTTCAGTAGATAAGATTAGGATGAAAGGGCTTACTTTCATTAACATTCAGTGAAGGTGCATAGCTTCTTTAAATGTCGCACTGATTGACTACTACATCTAGGGACGGGACTGATCCCGAAAGAGAAGTCTTTCTTTCTGGTTATGAAATCGCTTAGGTTGAAAAGCAAGTCGATGATGCCATAAGTCAAATGGGTAGGTGAGGTGAGAGTCCTTCACTGCACTCACTCGAGAGAAGAGAAGGGATTATCTCACTACACTAACTTAAGAGAAGAGAAAGAATCATTTTTAATGTAGTTGTAAGGGTTTGCCCTTAGTAGTCGAAGCGCTGAGTAATTAAGGAAAATTACTATTAATATGTGCATTGGAATATTAAAACAAGCCTTAGTCGACCTTCGGAGGACAACAATTTGTTTTTCTAACAGGAGATTCTCTTTTTCATTTTCTTCAATGGAGGAAGCTCTCTCTTTATTCTCTTGGGGGATAAGGGAACATCCAGGTACTTTATAGGAAAACTACCATTTTTAATTCCTCTTTAATGATTTAAAATTTTTGCTAAAAGCCCTGTTCATGAGAAAGCACTGGCTCTTGTCAAAATTTACCTTTTGGCCATTACAATCACCTTCTTACTTATTTCCAGAAAGATTTGAAGCGTCTTAAGATTTCATTTATGGCCATTGTACAATACTAGAACATTGTTCACAAAGAGAAGGTGGGAGAGTGTTAGGCACGATCTCAAAGCATGGTAAGGTATTATCATTTTCAATGATACTAACTCCTGTAAGCCCTGGCTTAGTACTTCTTTAGCTAAAATCAATAGGTGAGTTGTATACCTGAAATGAAATTCTGCTTCTTTGATCTTTGAAAAAATCAATCCCTCAACGTATTTATCCAAAGTTTGAGGTCCCCCTTAAGTCATTTCAATTTAGAAAAGAAATGGTATAACAGGGATCCCAAGCCAGTTGTTTCCAAGAGGTCAACACCACCTCCAAAAAAGAGTCATATTCAAGCCAAAATCTCTCTTTTTTAAATGGCTAGAAGGCAGCGCTTTTAAGGAAAATTTTGATCAAGAGTGGGCAATGATCTGATTTAAGTCAGAGGAAGTGCTCTAATCATATATTAGGAAAGATGGACAACCATTTGGTGTTTGCAAAAACTCTATCTAGTCTTGACCAGATAGAAAGAGTATTATTACACCACGGGAACCCACTTTTAACAAATCCCACAGCCATTAAGCCATATTCATTCACAGCTTAGCTTCATTAAATACACTCTCAAATACGCAGCAGTAGTCCTCCCTGTTTTTTTCAGCGACAAAGCAACATTCAAATATCTTGTAAGATTCTTTTTTTTTTGGGAAGAGCAATTAGAGTAATTTTTTAAAATTCATCCCATAGGTCTAACTTATCAACAGTTTAACAGTTTGCGTGAACAAAAAGGGGTCGTACATGAGCATTTTAAGATTTTATCTTAGCATAGGTAAAAATGAATTAAACTGGGCATTTGCTTTAATCATAGAAAGGTCAAGGATATCTTCTCTCCAAAAGACCAAGATATTGGCAGGGGATTCATCCGAGATGTTCAATATTTATCCATCCATAAGCAATTTTTGCTTCCATTTTGATATATAGTTTGACCTTCTAACTATTGATTTTTGGATGATAACCAAAGACTAAAGCTTGGTCAGAGCAAGATCATCAAGACATCTATGTGTGGGGTCATTACTGATGCCCCTTGCATTCCAAACAATTACAATTATGGAAATTTTTGAAATAGAATGGGGTGGGGCTTAGCCTCAAGTTTTGATTGTGCCCTATTAGCCTTACTCTTATCTTACCTAGGTGCTGCCATTTGTTTGCCTTGTTCGGAGGCTCCAATTTCAAATCTTTCTCAAAGATAGATGATGGTGGGTCCTGAGAGGAGCTATTAGATTCTTCTAAGAAGAAAGAGTGAACTTGTCTCTATACAGCAACAACTAAAAAAGAGAGTTAACCATTGGTTCATTGGATTCTAGGCCAGATTGATCCAGTGCATGATCTATAGAGGGTCTTGATTATCAATAAAATTTCTACTAACTAGTTCCTCTTCCTGCTGTCCCTGTGAGGGAGAGCTACCGCCAGTGTTGGAGACCGCATTAACCAAAAGGGATTTTTCAATAGCTAAGTACTCTGATTTTTAAAGAACAAGAGCATAGCCACTTGACCGTAGGGAGAGGAGTGAAAAGGATTATTATCTGGTTCAAGTTCATCACCCTCGGGACCATCTTCAATGGTTTGCATGTTAGCAGTAGGCATCGTTTCAATGGTAGGTGCTGACCATATTGGTAGCAGTGATTCTTAAAATATAGGCCATTCTCGGTGATGGGTTGACACCAGGTTCTTTATTCCCCACTTTGCATTCGTGATGGGCGTGACAAGGTCATCTGCAATGCATATAGAACTTAGGTATTCAAAAAGAAACAATTGATTAATAGTGATCCATATAATATAAAATAAAGTAAATCCAATCAAAACATGATTTGGGAGGTTTTCCTTTAGAAGACCAACTTCTACACAAACCTTAGCTACGTGATACCCAACCAAAAAAGCAAAACTCAAAGAAGAAGACAATAAATAGGCAGATGGGTTCTGTTCGTTATACCCAACCAAATAGGAGCATGCATTGGAATCAACTACTAATTCTAATCCCCTCAGGCAAGCATAAGATTATTCTTCTATTTTCAAATTCATTCTTAAAAATGCCATCTCTCTCTTTCTTCTAGCTGAGACTTTCTTTCGAAAGCCAATCTTAGCCTTAACCTCAAGCTTTCCTTTTATTTTATTGACCTTCTCTTGAATAAGTGAATGAATCTTTTATGGATGCAGCTGCTGACAGTTCCTTTGAGATAGATCCTCTCTTATCTGCCCCACCTTCCACAATGAAACCCTTTTTTCATCTATCTTCCCCTGTCTTCCTTAAGCTTCTTTACAATTCATTCAGCGTGCTACCTAGAATTGGATTTAAAGTAACGAATTCACCTACTCCTTATAGATTGCTCTCTTACCCAAAGACAAAGACATATTGAATCGTCTTAAATATAAATAATTCACTAGATTTCAGAGGATTATGCTTTTGCACACTTCAGTAAGAAAGATCAAAGTCAGCAAGTTGGTGCCTTTGCTTCCCACGGCTTCTTTGACTATAGCTCAGCCGCCATCCTTGTTGTTGCTTATGGGACTGAATCAATAAAAAAAACTAGATCAAGTGCTTATACCTCTTTCGTTGGGGGAACAGAGTATTCAATGGGCCATGAATCTGGATATTTACTCCTTTATGAAAAAGAAACTGAGATTCAAGGATTTTTGTCGGGGAAGTCATTATTAGTCACGCTTTAGCTCCCGAATGGTAACTAGATCCATCCAAAGGAAAACTGATTTTCAATTACAATATGTATTTGATGTAGGGCAACAAGTCTTGGAGTTCTTGGAATTAATTTATAGAACAATGGATAGATATAATTTATAATTATTATTATTATTATTATTATTATTAGAATTTGACTTTCCTATATTGTTAGGAAATTAATTTCCTACTTTAGTTAGGATGGTCTTTATTTTATTTCCTAATTAAAATTAGGGTTAGTTATTTTGTGCCACCCTATAAATATGTAAGCCTTAGGGTTATTAGAGACAGTTTTTGGTGAATCAATAAAATTTCTTTTCCTTTCCAAATTTTGGTATTCTCTTTGAATTAACGAATATTTGATGCCTATTTCCTAGCATTCTTTATGAATCAACAGGTTATAGAAGATTATTTCCTAGTATTTGTGCACAAATTAATAGACTACAATATTTATCCCTTTTGTTCTTTTATTTTATTTTTTTCTCTTAAATACAGGCTTCTACTACGTCAGTATTTATTCAAAGTGGTTTTTTATTCATATATGGGCGATATAGTGCTTTTACCTTTTAAAATGGGTCATTGTCAATAGAGTCAACTTAATCTTCCATTTTTTTACAAGCTGGTCAACCTTGACGTATATATACTATACTGTAATTCCCACCTCCGTGTGTATTGTGTGTTTGCTCTAATCTGGGTCAACGAAGTCAGTTGCCTTTCCTGCCACCAAAGGAACTCGTACCCATGCTTATACCTAAGTAAATAAATAAGCTTTCAAAATGGTGGGTCGCATATGGATAAAGAGGTAAGGAATCATATCAGGTCGGGATGCCACTATTACTATGGTACCTCTAGGGCTGGCTGCTCTTGACCCCTAAGGAGAGGTAAATGAATGCTCATTCTGTTGTCATACATAAAGGGAAGCCCTTCTCTAAATAGGGATGATCCATCCGAAAGAAGATGGAACGAACTAGATCGGAGAAATGAAATCTAAATCGTAAAATTATGCACTAACTTGATGGAATGCATATATGAGGAACCATGACATTTTTGGGTTGTCACGAAAAAAAGCTGAAAACTAGAATTCACAAGGAATTCTATCCCATTGGGTTTAAGGAGGACTAGTAGATTCGATAGTAGTGCCCCAGAGAAAGGTCCAAGCTGTACAAGAATACCCCATTAAAGTACCAGAAAAAAGGTTCGGCAAGCAAACTATTATTCTAGGTATCTCCATTAAGGAGCATCAAATCCTAAAGGAAAATCTCTCCCTATTAACAATGGGTAATCATTTTTAAGCCACAAGAAGGGATCTCCTACTGAATGATAGGAAAATTAGTTCTTCCAGTTGGCATTTATTAGTCCAGTTAGGTAGGAGCACCTCGTTGATCGCCTAACAAAATAGTTGTTTAGAGAATAAGTCAACTTATGCTTCTGATATTTACACACACTTTACTTCAAGGTGTAAATCACTTAAACTATTTATAAGCCTTATCCATGTATTAATGATATAATAAAAATTTTAACTTTGACCTTGCCAACCCCCAACGGAGGGCAAACTCTTATCTCCCTAATCCCCAAGACCATAAAAAAAATGGAATTTTTTATCTTCATAGCCGACATAAGACCTTCATCCAGCAGCAAAAATCAATTCCTTGGAGCATCTCAAACTTATTTCAGGTATAAAAAAGCGGTCGATTGAAGAGATCCATCCATTATATTTGCTAGTATGCTTGGAGCATAACCATACTTAGAGGTTTCAAACCCATATGGGAATGAGAAGGTCAGAGTTAAGCATACTCTATCAGGAAAGCCCTAAGGTCTATCCCTGAATCTATACCTTAGAACGTGTGTAGACGGCGGGTTTAGCGTGTGCCTAAGTATATTGTAACCGCGACACTGTTTGAATTAAGGGCTCTAGGAAACACACTATTATATCATAAAGACATAGCATAGAGATAAGGAGTCGCCACCCAGGGTAATAACTGGAACAACTCTTGAGTGGTGGTAACTCGATTCCTTAAAAGAGAGTTAGCACCACAACCATGAGATTCTAAATATCAAATACCAACTTCTTTTAGTCTCATGTTCATTTAGAATTACCTTATTAATTACTAAATGATTCCCCATTTACATGCAATTCATATCAAACCCTTATTTTAACAAACAACTCTAAGGCAACCAGTCTCATTAAAAACATATAAACAATGCATTCATTCAAGCATACACCCCCTAGTTAGTCTAACCTACATTGATTTTAATTAAAATGGGCTAAATCTACATGTTTTAATTTATAAGTGAGCCTAAAACTTAATGGACATAATTCCTATTTAATTTTAAAGTAAATGAACCTAAGCCTTTTTATTTTAATTCTACAAAATGGACTTAAGTCTACAAATTATGAATAGGCTTAAATTAGTGGGCCTAATTCTACATGTTTTAATTCTAAGGTGAGGCTAAGTCTACAATTTATGAAAAAGACTTTATTTAATTGGCTATATTTAAATTAATTTTAATTAATCTAAGTGGGTCTATGTCTAAATTAACCAGGTGAGCCTAAATTATTTCTAACCTAAAATCTAATTACTTATGGGTCTAAAGATACATTTTAATTAGTTAAACCTGAATCTAATTAAATTAAGCATATTTATATGGACCTAATAATTAAACCTATGGGCCTAAAGTTATGAGCTTAAAACAAGCAAAGCCAATTAAAACAAACAAGCCATAAAATCATAAAAATAATTAAAAGCCCAAACAATCAAAAAATTAAAAACATATATACAGTGTTTCTAACCCTAATTCTTACATAGAAATTTTTATACGCATCCTATTTTAACTAGAGCCACCACTGATTCTAATTAGTGTTACCAAATTGAACCTAATTTAATAATTTATTTTAAAAGATAGAAAAATAAAGGGTTTCACTATTTTTCACTATCGAGGCTATTAGAACAACTACTGAAAAATTAAAATAAATTAAAATACAAACCAAAGCCAAAATAAAATAACAAATAAAAAACCTAAAAGGAACTATGTAGAGGATTTAATCCATGGCATTCCATGGATTTTCATGGGTTTTTCATAGTTTAATCACGTATCTCCATCATCACAAAAACATAAAACACAAAGAATAAAAAAAGTTAGAATGAATTAAAATAATAATAAATCAAAATCAAAAT
>CATIWM010435327.1:0-15484 GCA_949671775.1 Mallotus repandus
TTTTTATGTTGCTTTCATAATTTGGTATTGTTTTCATTTTTTGTTAGTTTCTAATACTTTTTTGTTTTAATTTGGTATCATTTTTTTTTGGGGTTTCTGATACATTTTTGTTTTATTAATGGCAATATAGTTGCACAGAATTTATTTGTTGTATTTATGCAATTTTTATTTTATATCCAAATATTTCATAGTTGAAGGAGACTTATTATTTTGATTTTGTTTGAATCTATTTTTGGTTTCGATTCATTTTTTGTGTCCTTTTGATTTATTTTTTTGTTTTTGATTCATTTATTTTATTTTATTTTATTTTTAATTTTGAAGCATGTATACAAGATTCTTGGTTTTGTCCTATAATATTATATATTTATCGCATAATATATAAGAGGCAATTGCTCGAATCCATCTTGAAATGTTGTATATATATTTTTATCAATTTAGAAAATATAAGTTGTATTAGAAGTCGGTTTTAAATAATGAATGTAATTAAACTATTGTATTAGAAACGTAAAATATACAAAAAGTATTATAAATTAACAAAAATATATGTGATAATTTTTATAAATTAGTTAAATTTTGTTTTTTAATTGATATTTATTTTTATTTAAAAAAGTGAGAAAATATCATTTTATTAAATTATATATAATTATAATTTAAATATTCATATTTAATATTAATAAAATTATGATAGTAATTATGGTTCGGTGGCTAGCCGGCCATAGGCTTGAACCCAAAATGGTGTTGCCTTTTAAGATATTAAACTTAACGTCAGCTTTTTGACAACAATCTTATTTATTAAAATTAGTGTTAGATAGTTGATATTATTTTATTAAAATTATTTGGAATTAAATAATTTAGTTATTTTTTAAGAAAGATGTAATATATAATTTGAAATGAATAAAAAATATATTTATAAATTTGAGATAAAAAAAAATGTATAACTAAATTAATCATGTCTATTTTTAATCTAAAAATACACACACCTAAGAGCACTTAAAAGATCCAACTAGAGAAGTAGAGAGATTGTTTCTCTACCTCCACGAATTCAACCAATAACTTTGTTTTTTTTTTTTTTTTTTTTTTTTTGGTAGTGTAATTCAAACTTTGCCAGTCAATCACTTGTCGTGCATTCAACATTAGTTGCACTGTTTCTGCCTACTAATACAACTGCATACGGCAAATGTGATAATATAATAAAACTTCAAACCAATCTACATGCTTAGACCACGCATAGAGTATTCGATTTTGTATAAAAATAGCTCCATCTCCATCAACCTCAAAAGCATATTTCTCACTGGCATCTGATCAAAGTTTTGCGAGCAATTTCCACAAGCTCATGTTTAGCATATGCACTAACCATAGAAGTCCAAGAATCCACATTCTTATTAGGCATTCACTCAAAAACTCTTTCAGCTGATAGGAAGTCATTGGATGTAGCTACTTAATGCATTGCTGACAATTAAATGTATGAACTAACTGAAAGCAAGTTAACCGAAGTAAACTCAGCAGCCTTCATCCCCATTTATCTCATTTCTTTAAACAGCCAAAACGCTTCTTTACACGAATCAGACTTTAGAAATCCCACCAATAATCAAATTCCAAGAAATTAAATTCCTATCAGACATATTATCAAACATTTTCCGTTCACACCCAATGACCAACAAAGACCATTCTCGTTTATCAATCCCTTTTGAACACAAACTAGAGATACAATACCCAACTTTTGAACATGGCCATGGACAATCAAGTACACCCAATACACCAATTTGGAAGCACAGGCATTAAGTACAAAAGGGAAAATGAATTCATTTGGAAAAATACCAAAATCAATCATTTGGCGATATAAAGATATCGACTTTATTGGATCGTTACACTTTCGTACGTAAAAAAATTGACTGGGTACAGAAATCTGATCAAAATCAAGCTGTGCACTAGTCTAGATTGCCAGTATCAGTAAAAGATTAATTTGCCCAGACCGAGAGTTTGCTCTGTGAGGCCATTAAGGATGATCTGGGCATGGATTTGCTCCAACTGTTTCATAGAAGAGCATAGCATTTCTCTAGTAGAGAATTAAGAGTTTGTGATTTGAATTGATGGATTTTATATAAGGGTTTGGCTTCAAGCGGGAAGAAATTGTTGAACAAAGGAGCTGGGAGGCGGAGGTTTAGCTGATTTTACGTAAATGACGGAGATGGGTGACACTGTGTAATTATTTTTCGGTGTTTTTCATTTTGGTGCATTTTAAAAATTTAGAAAAAATTAAGATATTTTAATTGTTTACTTGAGTTTTTTTGACATTTTAGTAAAGATTCTTTAAAAAATTTCTCTATTACAAAAATTGTATTACATTTCATTTTATTCTTTTATTTATTTAATTCTTTTATCATTTTAGGGTAGAATTTTTCCGAAAATTCCTTTTAAGTAAAATAAAAATTAATAAATCACCATAGAATTTGAAATTTATATAATGCTTTTGAGGAAAAAAATAACCAATAAATATTTTTTCACAATTATGCCAATTTTTTTTCATTATAATGTCATTGTTTTTACAAATAGATTGTGACCTTTTCGAATGTATTACAAGGCCCAAAGGAGCCTTCCATGATGTTGCTATAACTGACTGTAAAAGATGGTTGGGCAGTCATTTTGGCCAGAAGCTGGGACTTGGACCTTTATGCCTGTGACCGCCCCCTGGTTGTCCCTGCCCTGGTGTGAGCTTCAAGCCAATAAATAAATCTCTTTGTTCAGGTTCTTTTTTACTTTTCACTCTTCATTATCAAGTCAATAATAAACTCATACCAAGGACCAACCATGAGTAAATGAGGACAAAGCCAGCTGCTGCTGCTGCTAGCTAGTAACATTTTTCTTCACTGGGTCTGTGGGCATCAGGAAGCAGTGTTTGTTTCATTGTTTAGTACAATAGTGAATAGTCAGGTCTTGAACTCTTAACCACAAAGACACAGGTTCACTCCTGACAATGGAGTTGGATACAAAAACTTGCTTCAATTGGTGGGCTTTTGATAACTTGCTTACAAACATTAGTTAAAAACCTGCCCATTTCCTGACAAGTTATAGGATCAGTGGCTTCAACACATGGGTCCATGTTTACCCTTTGTAAAAGGGAATCAAAATAACCTTTGCAAAAGGGTAATTAATCTTTAATTAAGAATCAAAATTCATTCACTTTGCTAGGAAGGCCTAAATCAATTCATACTGAGAATTTTAAAATCTCATATTCAATTTGTGATAATATTAAAGGCTAAATTTTTTACTAATTCTATTGATTAATATGGATTCCATACTTGTAATATTCTTTCTCTCTGTTGACAACAACTAATAGAGCAAGCTAACAATAACTAAAAAAATTCCTTTCACTTTTGCCATTGGAGTAGTAATATGCCTCATAGTACACAAGGTCAGGAATCAAATCCATTAACTTAAGAACTTGGAATCTGTCAGGAGGTGTGTATATGTGTATATATTTAGAATGATCTCCATTCTTCGGTAGCCATAATTGCTTTAACTATTTTGTAGTCCAACAGGATGCATCCACAAAGGGATAAATCTTTTCCAGCATTTATTTTTTTCATACATAAACTTAAATTCGAAATCTTACTAAAGAGAATTTAAACTACTTGACACTTAAACCAATAATATTGGCAGTTCCAGAATGACCCTTAAAACTACAATTTTCTGTCCCAGCATTAAACACTAGAGTGTCAAGCTGTACGTACACCTGTTACTTCAATGAACTGTTTCCTACCTGCAAATTGCTAGAAATTATTAAACTGAAGATGCAGCATATACTATTTTCGATGGATGTATTGAACTGAAAACAACCTAAATACAGAACTAGCATTTCAAAAAAAAAAAAAAAAGCCAGGTTCATTGTCATAGCTGAGAGCTTCATTTCTCAGAAGTTCCTTTCAAATATACCTTTAAATGCTTATATATGTATGTCACATTTTCCTCTGCGTTTTACCACATGGTGTGTATGCAGGTAAATCAGTTCTTGCTCCTTGAATGGTCACTGACTGTGAAAGGTCCGGTGAAGTGATTAATTATTTACACACACATCAATGCTCACAAGTTAACAAAATAGCCAACTGGGTATAGAGTGTATGAAACCTAAAATTCTCACATTTCCAAGAGACAATGTAATAGCAAATAACTAAGGACAAAATGGGTAAATTTTTAAAAAAATTACAGTTTTTGTTCTTGGGGTTTGCATAATCAACATCAACATGTGATACAGGATAAGGACAAATTGAGAAAGAAATCAAAAGATTTTCTAGTAGAGAAATTCAAAGATTTTGCAATACTGACATGTTGGAATTGAAGTGTGCCCTTTTGAACTTATATTACAACCTATATTTGATACAGCATTTACTTGAGGCAAGGTTTTGAGTTCGAGTTTATTCTTCTACAATTCAAAAAATAATTATTTGAGATACTTAAACGTGCAAAACTCCATGTTTCACAAAAAAATATAAATGAATTTTTATCCGAGTGCTCCTCACTCAGTGTATTTGGAAAAACAAAAAAAAAAGGGTAAAAAAGAACTCATATTGAATAAATGAAAAAGAAGAAAGATTTCAAGCAGCCAGCAGTCATTTTGGCCTTGAACTAGCTTTACTCAAGCTTAATGTTTTTAGCTACTAAAAAGTGAAACTAGAAATGTTTTTCAACTCTCTCATCATATTTCAGTTTATCTCTCTCTCTCTCTCTCTCTTTTAATGTTATCAAGCTCTCAAATATATCTTCTTCAGGCTCTCAATCTTCCCATTTTTCAAGCCTTTTACTATCATATGTCTTGTAAGACTTGTAGTCCCACTCACATCATCCCCTCTATACCCACTGTTTTCGTCACCAACCTCAAGTTCTCACCTTTTTTTTTTTTATTTCTATTTTGTACTCTCTTTACCTTACTCATTTCTCTATCACGTGCCTATTTTTCGCTCTACTCCCAAGCATATAGCCTTTTTCATCTGGTCCTTTTAATTTTGCCTGAACAGCATCTCATTTTGGTGCTATCTTCTCTTCTATTACTATCAAAACAAAACAGAGCCCATGTTCATGGTGCTGTTTCCAGGAATGGGTATCTTGGAGGCAAGCTTACATGACCAGTTGCAGCCAGTAGTTGAGCCACCACCACAAGTGGTAGAACCAAATCGCTATACACACAGATCAATCGAAACACTTTTGGTTGTGCTAGCTGTGATCACAATAGTAGGTGTTATTGCAAGTATTATTGCTCGGCTGTGCGGAGGACGGCATTTCGGCAGCAATGGGGAGCATGATATAGAAGGTTGGGTAGAAAGGAGGTGCAGAAGTTGCATTGATGGAGGAGTACCACCTCCACCTCCACCGCCTCCGCCTAAAGAAGAGCCAAAGCCAGCAACAGAAGAAGCAAAGAAGTGAATATGGCATCATAAAATGTTTTTAAAGTACATGATGTGGTGCTGCATGGTAGAGAACAGGTCTGAGACGACTTATCACACTTTCATACTGCTTTATAGCTTCTATAATCAGATTATTCCTATGTAGCATAAGTGTTATAATAGTCTTCTTCATATGATGTTAGGAGTATTATAATGTTTATGTGTATTTTTCACACGTACACTGGCTAAAGCTGCTGCATATTTCTAGCTGTGTCAAGGTCCAGAGTCTTGTGTCTGTCTCGCAGTGCACGAGGTTCGGAGTTCGGGGTTCAAACCCAGTAAAAATAGTAATGCATCAATCTAGCATAAAGCTATAACCACTTGATCAGATTCAAAGACAAAACAGAACACAGCAATAAAACATACTTAGGTTCCATAGGGGCCACCTGAGAGTAATGGCATAATATCAGGAACAAAGAGATGCACATGCTGGATCTGCCACTAACTCTATAGCAGCTAAAAAGCCAGAACAGCATTATAGCAAAAGGCATAATTTAACAATTTGATGTTTAAAGCAGAATGAAACTTTTACACAATTTTGACTGGTGCTTTTTCGAAAGCTAAAACCTTTACCAAGCTAACTTTCACAACGGCACTAGGCTTTAAAGTTATTACCGTTGCCAGTTTTTGTTTATGATGGAAATGAAAGTAATCAATCATCATGTGTTGTAGCAGACCACTTTATGATTCTGAGGGAACATGCTTGTTAGTTCCACAGCAGATTCAATGATAGAATAGAATGTTCAAGCTTAAGCTTGGCACGCTCTTATTGGTCCATGAAGTTGTCCCAGTTTTCTTTTAATCATCTGAAAGTTCTGGCTGAGATCAAGTAAGCTGCCAATGATATTCCTAACTACGTGCCCTTAATGATCATAAATATGCATTTCCGTATATCTGAGTAACATTTTAGCTCACCAGAACCAGACTATGTATGCGCTCAACTGCTGCAACTCTTGAAATCTTGGACCAGATTCATCCACTTTAAAGCTTCAAGAACTAGTTCACATTTTACTTGATAGCATTTAAAACATGTTACACGCTTTTACTATATAAGATCCAGCATTACCTCCATATAACAATTTTTTCCAGCTAAAAGTGCATGATGAATTTAGTGATCATTGTTCAAACTGAAACAAACTAGTTTCATTAACAGAGGCATTTTTCCCGAGCATTAACAACATATACTTATTGCAGCACTTTGAAAACCAGTTATTGCACATGTTCTTGTCATCCACTACTAGCAGTATCAGTAAGCAATATATATATAGCAGAAAATAAAGAGTATCATCATCATCAGCAGATCACTTTGATAGCTTCAAATTAAAAAAATGAATAAACTCAATACACATATTCAACTTATGCCACAAAAAGAATAATCGGTTGTAAACGAATAAGAAGACAGTTAAATTATCTTCTTTTACGGAACAATTACTACAGACTCATGTACCACATAAAGCTAAAAGCTTATACCTTCAAATTCTTCCAACTGAAGGTACCAGAATAAATGTCCAAAACTTTTATTTTTGCAAGCTATGATCGTGTACAGTTTCACAGTAGCGTCATCCTCTAGCATATGATTCCACACAGCTCGACGTCCGGGCCAGTCACCCGGGTTGTAAAAGGATCAACACGAACCCAGAGTAAGGAAAAGATGGAAGCAAGAAGAACTGACCATACAACAACAATTGTAGGTGTCCTGTTTTGTCGTCCCATTAAACCTTTAAGGAAGGGATAAAGATGAATAATCACCCAGAAAGCAAAGAATAGCTTGCCAAAGAGAGGACCCCAAGATTGATAGCCGCTGTTAATGGCATAGGAAATTCCAGCAACTACTCCAACCAAATTAATTATAAGGAGAGTGGTTGGTGGGATGAGTAAAGTTGTCCATTTGAACATATACAGCTCAGTAAAATCCCCCTCCTCATCCGATGCTTTGGAAGTAACAGTAAAATTTGTATCTATTCCAGCAAGGACTTTTAGCAGACCCTGGAAGACGGCAAACAAGTGAGCTGACACTCCTCCAATAACCCAAAACTGTTCATTTCTCCACCATTCATCAATTCCAACACCACTCCATCTCATTTCCAGAATACCAGTTGCAAAGATTGAAAGAAAGAGGGATATGAACCAGATACTGGCAATGTTACTGATCTGCAGTATCACAAAACACAAATCACATTCAGCTGATATGTACATGCTAGTTGTGAGAACTTCAAAATTAAAAGATCGCAAATTAGAAGATTACTCTTAGCTAAATATTTTGCTATCCTAAAAGAAGATTTCCCAGGAAATCTTTCTACAGAAACTAGACATAACATGCCCGTGAATTAAGCAAAGCCTCGATTAGAGATTTGAAATTTCATGCTGACACCTAATGTTTCTAATAATGGATATTTATAATACCATACAGAGCACTATTGTACTATACCTGTGGAATAATGAACTTTCCAGTGAGTAGACAGACAGCTGGCAAGGTACAGTAGGCAAGAAGAGGAATGGAAGTGACTGGATAAATTGTAGTATTGACATAAGCAAATCTCTCAAGCCATTTTAGCCTTCCACTATAGCCATACCAAATGGGGCAATGTCGGCTAAGAAGAATTTCAACTGAACCTAAAGCCCACCGAAGCACTTGATTTAGACGATCAGACAAGTTGATGGGAGCAGATCCTTTAAAGGCAGGGGGTTCAGGCATGCAATAGATTGATCTCCAACCACGGGCATGCATCTTGAATCCTGTAAGAATATCTTCTGTAACTGAACCATAAATCCACCCTATCTGCACATAGAAACATCAATTCATTTGTTAGACAGTAGGAACAATGGAATTCAACAATACAACCATAAATACATCCTATCTGCAGGGATTCTAATTCAACAAGGGAGCTTCAGTTCATAAATAAATTAGTGAACAGACAGTTGGTGGTGTAGTGTAGAAGGAACAGAGAAGTAAAGGAATGAATAATGTTGAATGTTCTGATAATAATATCTTTAATCTCTTGAATCAGTTTTGCTTTTATATAGCAATTAAAAGGAGCATTGCTTCCTTACTTCAAATCTGAATTTTGTTGCTCACACTTATACTTAAAGTAAGCTGGAAAAAGTAATGCAAGAGAAGGGGAAAAAAAAAGGAAGAAAAAGTGACTACATACTTCACTTCCCCAGTCTGTCTTGTCTTCATATCCACAACTAATGACATGAATGGCTTCTTTTAAGAGAGACTCTGGGGTGGCAGACTCAGGAACACCACCATTCTCCATCAGCGTTGAAGCTACAAATACAGCTGATTGACCAAACCTTTTCTCAAGAGTCATTTGTGACATAAGCATTGACTTTTCATCATCAAATCCGGCACCTGTTAGATCAATTGCAGAAAAATCAGCACGATAACCAGAAGTAAAAACAGTATCAACAATCCACATAGCAGCATTTCCTACTTCTAAGGATACTCCAAATAGAATCACAAACGGTAGTTTCATCTGAGATTTGTACATTGCAACAACTTTATATGTCCATGTTTTGGAGGACAGGTGGATGTGAAATTAAATGTAGATGAACAAGAAACATCTGACTCTTGAGTGTCTAAATCTTCAATGTTCATATAATATGAGATCTTTTCTCACATAAAAAAGAACAAATTTGTGAACATGTCTTGCCACAGAAGACAATCTTTTGTAATAATAATGATTGAATAGATTAAGAAAACCAAGGCTCCTTACTGAGGAAACCATCACAAAAGTTTGAAATGTTCAAGAAAAAACAGTTAATCAATTAATCTAATGAGACATGATTTTGAATCAAATAAGATATAATAAGTAGTAACAAAAGAAAAAAAGCATATGCATGTCAGATAATGTCATATACCGTATTGCAATGAAGAACAACATAATATAAATACTTGCCTTCAACACCTTCTTCTATATCTTCCAAATTGAAAACTGGCAGAGTAGGGTCAAAGTGCTTGCTCGAATTCTTTTTACTAGAGTTCTTTTTGCTCGATTTAGAACTCTTCTTTCGGGATCCACCAAAGCATGAAGATAACAATCCTGGTTTCTTATGCTTAGGCTTTAGAGGAGGTTCATAACCATACAAGGCCGTTCTATTGAAAACACAACCAGTACCCACATATACAGGGCCTTGAACGCCATCCAATCCTCTTAAATTTATCTAATATCACATGACATTCGACAGACTGATAAGAAAAAGGTATAGAATATGATTGGCTCTCATACCATGCAACATGTAAAGATTCGCATAATACAGATTATTAAGATATAAAAAAATTAAAGAAAAGAAGCAAAGACACATTCATTTCAAAAATAATCGTTAAACTTACATCAAAAAAGACAGTGTTACGGTTGGCATATCGGTCATTTCTATCGATCCCATCAAATCTCTGAGGAAACTGAACATAACAAACTGATCTTCCAAGATTAGGATCCATTAGAAAACACATGGATTCTCTCAAGGCTTTGCTGTTGTTTATGTAATGATCACAATCAAGATTTAACAAGAATGGCCCATTGGTAAGCACTGCTGAAACACGCACCTGTATGGGAGGCAGATGTATGGTTAGTAATAATAACTTTCTCAAGATAGAGCCCCAAGATTCATCTACTAACTACTTACGAGTGCATTCATAGCACCAGCCTTTTTGTGATGCTGAAAACCAGGACGCTTCTCACGAGATACATATACTAGGCGTGGAAGTTCATTCCCATCACTGTCAAATCCTCCACTATGGCCCAAAAACACCTGCAAATCATGTTGTAACGATTTGTAAGAACAATACCACAATCAGCAAGCAAAATATTTTCTGTTAACTAGCATGTGAAAATGCAAGTATACAAGTCACATAAAAGTTACGGCACAGTTATCAGTTCAGTGATTACTTATAAACAAAACAGCAAAGAAAATAATGTAAAACATAAAAATCCCGACATCACAACTTTCTGTGACCTTGTAACAAGCATCTTCCATTGCACATAAAGCACTACTATATGCGACAGAGGAATGAGTATCAGGTTCTTTCTGACAAGAGCACAATAAAATGCATTTTCAAATGAGCTAACCTGGATCATTCCTGGATGATCTCTGGTGTTATTACCAGGCCAGGGTGTACCATCTTGCATCACCCATCCTTCTTCAGGAACCTTCTGTGCCTTTGCCACAAGCGCATTGATACGAATTTTAAATTCTTCATATTCTCTCTGCAACATAATGGTTGCAATTTTTGCGGTAAGTGACAAAGTATACATAATCTATCCAACATAATCAAAATTAAGAAATAAAACCTAAATGCCACACCTTCATAGATCTGCGATCTTTAACAAATGATGGTTGAACCTTATCCTTTAAGTAGTCAATCTTCTGAGCAAAGTACCATTCTGGAGCTCGTGGTTCAATGTTGTACTTCTTGCAGAAAGGAACCCATTTTCTAGCAAATTCGGATGTTTCAGACAGTGCTTCAAATGTTAACATAGCAGCTCCATCATCAGAAACATAACAAGAAACTTTGTCGACTGGGTAATCTACTGCAAGAATAGATAGGACAGTATTGGCAGTGACAAGTGGAGGTTCTTTTAAAGGGTCAACTGTACTGACAAAAATATCCACAGCAGCTAACTGAGATGGCTCTCCTTCTTTCTCATATCTGTGAAGCATTTAAGAACCTATAAATCTTTCAAGAATTTTGACAAACTGTAAAATTGAAGAATGTTAATAGGATATATATACCTGAGAGCTAGCCTGTCAAGATAGGTCTCACGGTTCACAGGAAACCATTTAGGGAACTGATCCAGTATCCATGATATTGCAAACCATATCTCACAAATAACAGATATCAACCACAAAGGATAGGCATCCCTCACTGGATTTGTTATTCGATAATGCAAGAATATGCAAAGAATAATAAGCCGCAAAACAATAACCATCCTGTAAGGATTAATCCTTGAGGAAGGAAGAGAAACCTTCCTTGAGAGAGGCTGGCGGGTTTCATCGTTCCTGTGTTACAATGATAAGGTACAAAATAGTTAATAAAATATCACTAGCTGATCTAAGTTATCTGTAATTTGAACACAAACTCTAAGGCATCTAAGAAGCAAAGTTCTCCTGCTTTACACACTTAATAATCTAAGTCGAATAGATGATATCCTACATAATGCTGTTGTCGATGTATAAACTGACATGAATATTCCTGGACTTGATCAACCAATTAAAACATAATGGAATGCTGTGAATTCCAACATAGCCATCCCAATATGCATTTTTTAGCAGTTGCACACTAATTATTGCATCAATTTTGAGAGAAGCTGCAACAGATAATTAGTATATCAACTCCATGGGTACCCATTTGCTTGAGGACACCAGTTCTTTTTTTATCATTATTCAGGTTTCTTTGTGAAGTATCCTCTGGAGGACTTCACATTATCTAACAAATAACCATACAGATAACAGATCATCCAACATGATGTCATCATTTCATCAAAAGGAAAGATGAACAAAGGAGAAATCAAGAAATTTTTGACTATATATACAAATGAAATTTCAAAAGGTAATACAAATGCAGTGCGCATTAAAGGAATGCTTGCTTATGTGTAGATTATATTTAGGAACTTACAATAAAGAATCATCCATGAGCACATCGGTGCTGGCATCAAAATCACCACCACCCCTGCCTTCTGATGGTGCATTACTAACACTCATTGGAGCAGGATTCTTCTCTGGCTTCATCTTCCAGCCATCAATCCTCTCTTTCCAGGCAACATTGCCAAACCCCGAAGATCCAGACTCCCTGGCTGGATCTCCAACCCTGATATTAACTGCAAACACATCCAGTGAAGACACCAAAATTGAGCCAAGATACAGAATCAATCAACAAAAAAATATAAAAGAGCAACAGTTTTTAAAGTTAAAAAAGACCCTTACCTCTGCTACCACTTTCAGGAGAAGCCATTGAGTAACGTTCAGGAGATGCAGCTGACAGGTCTCCTGAAACCTGAAACATTAATATTTTTTATGTTTATTATCAATGCTGAAAAGATATAAAACTTTTTCAAGACAATAATAAATTATCATGTGACCTACCGAGCGTCTACCAGCCAGATAAGGAATATGATTAAGAGAAACCTCTTTATCATAGTTTGTGGGTGCAACGTATTCTTTCCTACCAGAGCTAGCCTCCCAACCCAGCATACGCTCTATCTTTTGCTTCTCGTCTTGAATCCCTGCAATATGATGCTTTGGTTTATTTTCTACATCACCACAATCAGAATCATCCATTTCCTCTCCATGAATCGGAGGGCTACCTGAAAATGAGAAATAACTAGAATTTATTAGTTGTTAAGAAAATATCTGCACACATATTACAGTAAGAGAAATTACAGAGAGGTGCTCACTCAGTAACTGTAGGCACTAACCTTTATGCCTTTTGTATTTGGTTTTACATTGAGGACAAGATTGATTACCATCTTTCCTCTCGTACTCATAACATGGACGGCAAACAGGAAATGCACAAACATGACAAGCAACAAAGGGTTCTCCATTCACAGTCGTGCCAATATCATCACTGCAGATCTGGCAGACCTGGACGGCTGCCTGTTTTGCATTCTTTGACTGAACAACAAGCAGAATAATTCCAAAGTCAAAGCTAGTTCAGAAAGGAATGTCACTCTATTCCTGATTTTGCAATTGCACAGATCAAAAATCAAAGAATACAGAAATTCCAAATAGTTTGAATATCCTCAGATTGAAACATGAAAATCAAGAAATAGATTCTTTTCTTCATGGAGTCATCATTGCTCATCTAAATGCAGCATTAGAATACATAAACGGAAACAACACTAGAAATCAAGAAACTAAAATCAAAAAGTGAATAAAGTTTTTAAAAACAACGATTACATCAATAACAAAATCTGATCTGCTTAAATGTCTTATACTCAAGTCAAAGATAATCAAAAGCTGAACATCTAAAAAATACACTCGGATCTGAAAAACTGTAGATTAGAACATAAGCATAAAAGATCAAACCTTTTTATCCAAATCACCATAATAAATCAAGAAAAAGACAAATAAACAGCACTAATAAGATTGAACAGAGCTGACCCTTCACATTACACATTCAACTAAATCAAATCAGACCCAGTAAAAAATATGCATCAAATTTTGAAGTTTCTCAGAAAGTGCACTAACCCCTCCTCCTGCATCTCCGTCCAAATCCATTGCCTTCCCAACAAATCAGAACCCAATTCTCTTCAGTCAAATCCCACTCCAATAGAAAGCTACAATTCACTCAATACCTCATTAATGAATCAAATTAGGAGTAAAGGAAAAGACCCAATAAAACATAGAAACTTTAAATGAAGTTATAGGAGAAACGCAAGCATCATTGAGATTTTTGAAGCTAACACCAACCCAATAAAATTACACCAAAAAAAAAAGGAGCAATAGGGAAAGCTTAACAGTCACACTTGCACACCGACACTTTCATGAGACTGAAAGAGCTGGACACAGACAACAACCGACACCTAGATCCATACTCCCTCTGTCCCCATTTCTATTTCTTTTTTCTTCTCAACAGCTTAATCACTAAAATACCCCCTACAATTTACCGCAATGAACACTTTGGTCCCTGGTGTTTCAAAAATTATAAAATTATTCTTAATATTATTTTCATAAAAAATATATTTCTATTAGTGATTCATAAATCTGGATATCTAATCCACTTTTGTCAAAAGAAATTTAGATATAAGTATATATTAGTTGTTAGATAATTTTTATTATTTTTATAGTTCTACCTGAATTGAACCGAAATTAAAATTAAATAAATTTTGAAAATTAGTGATTTAAAAAAACTTAAAATATATAATATCCTTTTATATATGAAATATATTATGTTGGTTTTAAAATTTATTTTTATTTGCTCTAAAATTATGAATTATTTTCAAAATATAATTAATTCACTAATTTACAATTTTACTCCTTTTATTTCAAAATAAATAACTTTCTAGTTAAAAAGTTGCCTTTTTAGAAATATTAATTTTCCAATAATTTGTTCTCATGTCCTATGAAAAACTAATTTACTTAGTTTAAATTCCTTAATATAAATTTCCCTCTTCTCACTAACTCTAACCCTTTTTCTCTCTTTGCTCTTTAGATTTTTTCATCAAATACTTTTATTTTTTGTCTTCGCCGATTATTTTTTAAATCGATAGTAGTCCCTTATTATTTTTTCTATTCTATTTTGTTATTTTATCTAATAAATATAGATTTTTAATCTATTTTTTTTATTCTTTATTCGTGAAGTTATTAATTTCTTTATGGGATTTTGGTGGTTCTCCCCTATTAAGTTTATAATTCTCTGTATTATGAAACTTTTGTCAGTATTTTTACAATCAGACTCAATTAAAAACTATAGATTCTATTTATAACTCATGAACATCATAGAGTGAAGCATAAATATTGTTGAACAAATCGTCGAGTTACAAATTAAAATAGTTCTGTCAACGCAATTGAAGAATAGCGACGAACGATTTTTATATCTTCAGTGAGAGTTTTTTCCAATACTTCTTAATTGTACTTTATTCATATTATACGTTCATCAAGATATATTATTGATTTTTAATGAATGTCAAAACAAAATTACTTAATTAATTTTTTTTTTGAAAATTTAACTATTATTTTGACTAGCATAAGGTGCAACATCATTTATTTTACACAAATATTTAAAAATCTAGAATGTTATTTATTTTAAAATAGACAAAATATATTTTTATTTGTATCAATTAATTATAGTAAAATGAAATAATTGTTTTAAAATTAATGAAAGGTAAATAAGAAAAAAATTTATAATTCAAACAGAAAATATGATAAAATTATTTTTCAATATTGATTGGCTAGTTTGAATAATTAAGGTGAACATCAAATTTTTAAAAATACGTTCGATTGATGTTGGTCTTGATCTCTTTCGACTTACCATTTCAGTAGGTTTATATATGTTTATATATTTTTTAAAAGGTTTAAAATGTTATATAAGATTGAAATTTAAA
>CATIWM010435345.1:0-23592 GCA_949671775.1 Mallotus repandus
CCATGCAAGTTCTCCACATGTTATAATTGTTATTATTTAATTTTTTAATAGCACCGACATTACCTGATTCCGCCATAGTGACTTGGATTTAGCAGCCTCGTGTTTCACCATGCAAGCATGGTTCCGAACCAATAAGCTTCACAGTTCCAAACTATGCACATGCAAAATCTCTCCCTTGCTGTAAATTGAAAAATTCTCAAAAAAATCTTTTCTGATATGGAAGATCATTCAAAACTGCAACCACAGAGCATACTTCAAATTTCAAAAGAAATTACAACCACAGCTCTGATACCACTTGTTGAGTTGGAGTCGATTAAAAATAATTATTATCACATGAAAAATGGGACAATATAGTAGTGAACAAGAAAATAAATTTTCAACTAACTAAATTCACTATTACAAAAGCAAAATATTTTATAACCCAAGCTCACAAATTATTTCCACTCTTGTATACATGCTAGAAAACCCACCCACTAGTACCTCACTTTTATTTGCCACTCACGGCACACTTTCTCTCATACACTACACACACCACTCACTTATTCACTCACACTCAGAAATGATTTTCTTCTTCTCTTGGTGTGTCTTAGCATGAAACTCAACACCTATTTATAGTGCAAAATGCACTCTACAAGAACCAATAATCACCATCCAACATTTACCAACTTTTTCATTATCTTTGTTGGCCAATTCTTTTGCAAGTGTATAGTCCACTTGCTCTTAAAGTTGGTAGAACACTTTACTTAATTTTGATTGCACAAAAGAAAATCATCTAAAAGATTTTATTAGTAATGATTTTAACATTTTTTATAAATAATTTCTATCTATTTAAATATAATTAATGCCAGCCTGCCTTGGGAGATGGCAAGCCATCTCTCCACGGGGCTGGCACCCTTGAATAGGAAGAGGTTCAATATCTCCACCCCTCCCCCAATGTCTAATATATATATAAATTAATCATATAGTTTTTATTATAATTTGGAATTTTTTTTTAAATTTTTTTTTAGTGATGATCCTTATTCATTTAAATATAACTTGGGTAAAATGACTTAAATTTTGTTTAAGAATAAATTCTTTAGAAAAAATTGTAGAAATATTGATAAGTTTTTTTTGTTGTATGTGCATAATTTTGGAGTCAATTCACAATTTTATAAATATGTCTTAAAAAAGTGAATTAAATCTTTTATTTTATGTAGCTATTAGGCAAGCTATCTGCTGTTATATATATATATATATATAAAATAGAAATGAAAATGGAGAAGAATGGTTTTAGCTCCGATTCACAGTTCTTGTTTTCTCTTGAGAACTAAAATTCCCATTTTTATTCTGTTCTTGTTGTTGCAAATTTGTTCAAGAATTCGTTTGATTCAAAAACTCTTTTTGGTTCCAACATTAATAAAAAGAAATTTTTAGTTACGTTGTTAATTTGTTTAAAAGGACAACATAATAGCGATTTTTATTATAAATTGAGGAAAGGCTACTTAGATATATTTTCTAGCGATAAGAAAAAAACCCTACTTAATACATATTTAAGTAAAATAATGCCTTAATTTTTTTTTATCTCTACAAGAATATATTTTTATGCATATTTTTTATATATATATTTTTTATATCTACTTAATACATATTTTTTATGCACACAATGAGCATTTCTTGATTTCCTAATGGCCGATCTAATCAACTATTGAAGTTACGTTAAGTGTGCATTACTACTATAGATGATCACAGCATTTCCTGCAAACTTCGATGGAATTTGTAACTATGACTACAGCTCTAAAAATATTTGTTTACGAAACAGAAAGTGCTTATGGGACAGGAATCTACTAAACCTAATAATATTGATAAGCTATTTGATGAAATTGCTAATAAGCTTCATGATATGAGGAAGATTTTGGATGCCCAAAGCTAGTGATCCTAATGTTTGTATTTTTTTTTTCCTTTGAATGTAATGTTCTTTTCCTTTTTGAACTTGTCGCTACCCAAGCTATTAGCTTTGCAAGAATACTTTGGTTATTTTTTTTTTTTTCAGATAGGCCTATTGGCTAACCCAGCAATTTAGATTAGGAGATAATGTTTCAAATTATTTTATCAAACAAAAAAAATTATACATATATTAAGTTTATTTTATAAGGAGTGAAGGGACAATTAATTAAATTTTTGAAGGCAAAAATATAAATTTTAAGGGATGATATAAGAATTTAATTGTCCAAGGGACCACTGAAATTCCACGTCTGCCTATTCCAAATTTTGCAATTTTTTTCAGTCTTTTAATTTTTAATTTTGCCATAGACAGTTATTTGATTAAAGTTAAATAAAATTACTCACGTAATATATTTTATTATTTGATTGAAACAATGATCGACTTCAATGGCTATGAGATGTATCAACGGAAAGTGAAGAAAATAAAAAAGAAAAATAAAATGATTAAATATATATAATATTATTGTATTGGTTTTGTACTAACAATTTCGTGGGAAATGGTATACAGCCAAGGACCAGATTAAACATAATTATTAATATATACGTAATTATTAATTATTGATAAATACTTAATTATTAATTTAGTTAGCTATCAAGTTGCCTCTTTATTATATAAATTATGGCATTAAGAATAACATCCACCCACAGCACATGGAGAGCCATAAAAAATAATGAATCAGTCTCCAAATCACACGGCCACTGTCATTGAGCCAATCAATCCAATCTGTCATGCACCATTGAATTAATTGTGATTATAATTTTTAAATGGTAGAATAGTTCATATCGGTTTTAATTTGCAGTTTCTATAAATAATTCCTATCTGACAACAAGGTTAAAATCAATTCCTTAGTCAATGTCTTAGTGGTATGTTGGAGCATCTATAGTAGTCTCTTTATTTGAGCAAAATTTTCCATTTTGAAGAGTTAAACTAAAAAAATTATCTCAAATACACTTTCTATATTTTTATTTTAGAGTAGAGAGTTGGTTTGACTCTCTATATGTAGAAAGTCTAACTTCACTCTCTACTCTAAAATATTTCAATTTTCTATGCAAAATATTAATTGATATTTAATTATTTATTGAAAAGATTTTTCTCTTTCATCAAATGGTGGGAAAGAATTAAATAAATAGAGAGAAATCTTGTAAAAACAAATGAGAAAAAAAATTAAACATTAATGTTTATTGGATAAAGAAAAATGAAGATTAAAAATATAGAGAGTCTATTGGAGTTATACAAATTTTTTCATTCTTTATATTTAAATTTTTTTTGAGATGTTCTCTATTATTTAAAAGATGTTCTTTAAAATAAAGAGTATTATTGGAGATGCTTTTAAGTCAGCAAAACTCGTCTGAAACTTAAACCAACCGTGTCCGGGAGGTAAAGGTACTTTCAACCTAATCGCTATTAATCCATGATCTCCACATCTTTATTGTTGATTAAGTTTTCTAAAATTAGATAACCTGTAATACATTTTCACAAAATTTAACATTTCTCCACTAGTTACTTGATCTTTAAATAGATCTTCACTCCAACTCAACAAGGTAATATATTCCATACACAACTAATCGCTTTTGCCTAGCTAATCATTTTCTTTTACTAACTTTATCATTGGAGTGGTTTACTAGGAACACCATTTAGCACTATTCTAACTATGTTTACATTGTAGGTTAGCTAATTCACCCAGTCAAATTGTATTTGTTAATTTAATTAGCTACCAAGTTGCCTCTTTATTATATAAATTATGTGCTATTAAGAACAACATCCACCCACAGCACATGAAGAGCTAAAAAAAATAATGAATCAATCTCCCAAATCACATGCCCAGTGCCATTGAGCCAACCAATTTGTCATGCACCATGGAATTAATTGTGATTATAATTTTTAAATGGTATCCCAGTGGTAGAATAGTTCATATTAATTTGAAATTTTTTAATTTTTTAATTTTTTAATGATGATTCTTATTCATTTAAATATAAAAAATTTCATATGATGTTTTATAAAATAAAAATGCTAACATAACGCTGTTATAAAATATCAAATCCACCTTTTTATATCCAAAAGTTTATATTAGAAAATTTATAATGGTGTGTTGGTATAAAAGAAAATTATCAAACATTCACAACTTTTGGTAATTTCATTCAATTTTTTTTTTTTAATTTTTAGCAAATGTTAAGATCTATGGAATTAAGAAAAAAAGGGTGTTGTGTATGGCTCATATACACTGGTAAGTGGACAGATGCTAGAGTGGAACGGAGCCTAGCGATGAAGTGCAAACAAGGAGCGGAGCGACAACATCTGTCCTTTGGGGGAGTTTCTCAGTTATTTGTGGGGGTTATGGTTAAATAGGTTGGGGCGCGGTATGGTGCAGGGGTAATTTTGTTGTTGTATCGTACAACTTATATATACATATATATCATGTATTTGTAACCTTAGTGTGTGTTTTTGGATTACAATAGGGCATGTATTTACTCTTGCGAGAGGGCCTATTTTTTGGAAATCAACAGTTCAGTCTATAGCGGCATTATCTACAACTAAAGCAGAGTATATGGCAGTAGCTAAAGCAGCTAAGGAAGTTTTATGGCTTACAGGGCTAGTGAAGGAATTGGGTATTAACAAGGTGGAGTTCAGTTGCATTATGATAGTTAGAGTGCCATTTACTTGGCAAAGAGTCATGTGTATTATGCTAGGACTAATCATATTGATATGAGATTTCACAAGATTAAGGAGTTGATTTCATTTGGTCAGATTTTACTACAAAGATTCACACTTCTGAGAATGCAGTTGATATGTTGACCAAGTCAGTTACTAGTAACAAATTTAAGCATTAATTAGACTTGTTGAATGTTGCTAGATGCTAAACAAGCATGTTCATCCCAGCCCATTTGGTGTGTGAGAAACTTCAAGATTTATTCTCTAAGGGGCTTCATATTCACCAAGATGGAGATTGTTGTGTATGGCTTATATACACTAGTAAGTGAACAGATGCCGGAGCGAAGTGGAGCGTAGCGATGAAGCACAAGCAAAGAGTGAAGTGACAACATCTGTCCTTTGGGGGAGTTTCTCAGTTATTTGTGGGTGTTACGGTTAAATGGGTTGGGGCACGGTATGGTATAAGAGTAATTTTGTAGTTTGTACATACAACTTATATATACATATACATCATGTATTTGTAACCCTAATGTCTATTTTTAGATTAATAAAAATACTCCAGCCACTCTACTCCTAAGGACATAGGTAAATTGCCGAACCTCGTTAAATCTCTGTGTCTTTATCTTCTCTATTTTCTTTGCTCATAATCATATATCTCAACAAAGGGCATATGAAAATTTCATAGAGATGAAATATATCAATTTAATTATACTTTGTATGATATGTATGCTCTTTACAAATCCATTAGAAATTTCTTTGAGAAGCAATCTATTACAACTTTTTAATTAGAAGCTATAAATTGGTACTTGATGACTTGTTGCTTGATGTTGAAGATGGAAAAGACAATGAAGAGCAACTACTATTGGCTATGGAAGTCAAGAATGATCTTTCTACATCTCTAGTAACATGTTGTTCAATCAAAGAAATTGCGTATTCCATTAGCGTTGCTTCACAAGGTAATGTAAGAGGTCCATCACTTGAAAACCCAAACTCTTCTTCTGCCATATCAAATAGTTCTCTGATTATTTCACTGTTAATTACATACTCTAAAGGAAGCATAAAACATTTTTTTTATCAGCTGAATACACAACGAAGCAACCCTTTTCTTCTTTTGTAGATGTGCTGCAACTACTTGTAACATGCATGTCGCTACATGTGCATTTGCATTAAAAAATAAATAAATAAAATAAAATAAATACAAACAATAAATATATAAATAAAACAAATAAATAAATATAGAAATAAATAACTAATTAGAGTTAATTGAAAATATAATGAAAGTTGAGGGATTATAAGTTTAAAATGCCTAAGACTTTGCCAGAAGCTATATGTGGCAACATTTAATTGATTAAAAACAAAAAAAGACAAAAAAAAAAAAAAGATAACAGAGGGAGAAAGAACGGTAAACTTCTAGGAGGGGTTGCTCTTCTTCAAGATCAAAACAAAGGAAGAAAAGAGCTAGTTTTTTTTTTCTTCTTCTTCTTCAGAAAAAAATGAATGGTGGTGTTGTGAAGAACAAGAGGGCTGCTACAGTTCTCCTCAAATTCCACCATTGAAATTTCATTTCCTCAAGCCTTATTGTCCTTAAAACATCAAAGCTTCATTCTTTTTCTCTTGGGTAGTTGGTTTTCATAAATTCTTTGCAAGAACAAGGATTCTAAGCACTTGGATCTTTCAAATTTCATCATTTTTGGTGAGCTATTTCCTAATCTTGAATCAATTTCTGTTTTTAAAAATTCATTTGTAAGTTATATGATTTGGGTATTGTCACACAGTCAATAATATGATTGATTTTAAGCTCTTGGTTCATGATTTAACCTTAAATTTAGTTACAAAAGAAATTTTAAAAAAAAGGAGAAAGAGTAATTGAACACAATAAAAATTCATTTTAGATTTTTGACAATTTAATCTAACTATTTTTAGTGTATATATAAATAGTTAAATTGGAGGAATTTATATGAATTTTTAATTTAAAAATGCTTTTCTTGAAATAAAATTTAGGAGTAGTATTATTGTTATTGTAGATATTATTATTATTATTATTATTATAAGTTGTTGTAAAAAGAAAAAGAAAGAAGAATAGGTATTTGTGTTGAGCTTTGTAAATAGCTTATACTAAAATTTATTTTTAAGCTCTATTAAACATTTGAAAATTTTTGGAAGGTATTTGTATATACCAAAATGCTACAAAAATTTTTATAAAATAAACCAAAATTCTCTTGCATTAACTCATATCAACACTCATATTCATAGCATATAGATTATAGTGAATTTTAGGTTTAAGCTTGAATTTAATGGAGTATTTATATGTCCTTATTTAGGTAAAAGACCATCTTTAGATGTAGACCATAGTGCATTGCCTTCCAACTAGAACTATCTCTTGTTTGATCCAAGTGAGTGGATATCAGTATAACACTGTAGTTTTGAACCTATTATGTATGTATGTTTTAAGAATGATTTTATTTAAATTTTTTTACATGTTTGCAAATTTATATTTTCTAGTAAACTTGGAAACATATGATGTTAGTTTGATTTTTGGGCTATACACTCGAGAAATGGATTTCCATGATATATGAATAATATTTGGATTAATGGTGTACACTCTATAAAGTTGTCTATGAAATCACACCTTGAATGTCGAGTGCTTATATAGAATATATTATCATCCTTCTAAGGGTATTGTCTCTACGCATGCATATGATGAGGATTTGCACTTTAGGTTGCTAGGTGAGACATTCAGCGCCCAGAGTTGCTAGGAGTTTCTAGGCCACGACTAAGAGTGAATAAATATAAGTATTTATTTGATGATTTGATAATGAATTTCTTGATTTAAAATTCAAGCTAAGCTTAAGAGGTGAATTGATGTAGTGTGATCGCTCAAAAATCTAGTTTGATGAACTTTTCCTTGTTGCAGTGAATCTATTATGATTCTAGTTATCTAAAGTTTTTTGAAATGATTTCGTGTGAATTAAATTAATAACTCGTTGCATGTTCCCCTTTGTTATACTTATATCCTCTCATTGAGTAGTCGTACTTATCCTCTTCGTTTTATCATTTTCAAACTCTTTTGTAGAATAATAGATTCTTGCACAACGTAGTTCGCGTGTGCTCTTCGTTTGTCAGCTTTAGTGCAGGTTGAGCCAATAAACTCTTGCTATTTTTTACAAATTTTTCCTAGACTAGCCTCAAAGGCTAATGTACAATTTATAAATAGTTACTCTTAACCGAACCTTGTGCACAGTAAGCTTGTAATAATATATGATAGTATTTTATTTATAGTGTTTTGGTTGTTCCAAAAGTTTTAGTTCATAGTCATACTCATCCTTGTGATAGAGGATGGGGTGTGACAGTACTACTTGCAGTGGTTTGTGGGGATGTGATTCTCTTTCTCATCATAGCAGCCATCTTCTGCCATTTTTTTGCCAATTTCAGAAGCTTCTTGGTGCTGATCATCTTGTTACTCTGAAGAAAGTGTAAGAGCTTTTTCTTGTAAGATTTTGGAGTTATGAATGCTAATGCTGTGATGGGTGTAAGGCAAAGCAATAGACTTGTATATATATACTCATCAAGGCTTAAAATTGTTCTGTTTATGGAGATCCCACAATGTAGGGGTAATCGAGAAGCAACACCACGTGATTAGGTGAATAAGAGAGCTTTTGTTAAAAGACCAGCCTAGTTTTCAAGGTGGAGCAAGATTTGTTCCTTATCACATTAAAAACAAGACATGCATGTGGTTCATGGCTTTAATTCACAACGAACAAGCAGAGAGCTATGTGAACCACAAAAAATAATATATCGTTAAAGCTGCTGCATTGTTGGGCAAATTTTGATTATGTGTGGTAGAAGAAAATTGCATAGGACCCAATATGTCGAAGAACTGCCAAGCAATTTTTGTGTGGATGTACATATCAAATTTGATGATGTGAATTAGCATATGTTGGAATACATATATCCTATATATAAATGAGATATTGAGTGATGATATCAAAACTTTGGATAAAAAGCTAAAGCATCAATAATGATTACAACTAAATAATCTTGTAATTATACGGTTAAAAATAATAAATTCTTACTTAATGTGGGCATATTACTGACAAAATATGAAATATTTAAAATATTTGTCACTCATCTAATTGTATGGTGTAATATTCATCTGTTAGTCCAAATAATAAGAAGTTTGGATTCTCTTAAATAAGATATGAGTTTAAGTCTTATATATGGAGAAAATAGATATTAAAGGTAGGTCCACCTGACTCGACTCCAAATTAATTTAAGAATACCAAAGACAACTAATTAAAAATTCTTCAATCTCCCACTCCAATGTCCAAAAAAAAAAGTAGATTATGATATAGATTATCAATATCAGTGTCATTTTGATACTCATTTATCATTTTAATCCTGCACAACATGTCCATCAGATGGTGACTTTGAAGAAACTACATGTTGAACATTTACATCTTCATTGTTTACCTTCTTGGCATATTCCACGTGTTGCAAAGTAATATAAAAATAATTGTTGCATTGCGGAAGGGATCTGAGTAAACAAACAAATAAAAAACAATGGCAAATAATAAAGAAATAAAAGAGTAAATATAAAAATTTATGTGAAGAACTTTAAGGCAGAAAAATACCAACATAGGAGTTGAGAATTTCACTATGTTGTAAAAGAGCATATAAAGAAGTATTTAAGGTGACTAACACAGAAGAATAAGCACATCACCAAATCTTAAAATTGGTACAAGTATATATCTAATCCAAGTAGAGATAAAATAGGATAAAAAATAGTTCTCCAAATAATAATCACTCATCCTATGCGCTACATGATCATGTCTCGGCTCGTGTATACGTTTGAAACGAAAACACCTTCTGAACATGTTCTGCAACATACCTGTAGCTCAGGTCATATTTTTCTCTAGACAAAATGGTAGCTTTCTACACGGTTACCAATACGCTTGTGTCTCAAGCCGTGTTTTTCTCTGGACAAAATGCATATCTCAACATGATCTCACAAGACCATATTGCCTTTAAAATTAGATTATCATGAACAATAATTGTTGATTCTGCCCCCAATCCTAGAGCCCGCCATAGATTCCTCAGAAAATTCATTAAACTATTTTTAACCAAGGTGTTGCACCGCCGATTTAATGAATCTCCAATAAAATTCACGTCATAAATTTAACAATATGTATAAAAAATTATACAAAAATATTTGATATCTAAATAATAAACTGATAGATGCAATCGGCCAAAAAAAAAACATATCTTGTGTACAACTTAAAAAACTAAAAAAATTTATTTAGTTGCTTCTCATCTTTTAATGTGATCAAATACAAAAATAATTAAAATAAATACAACAATCAAGTAAAAGATGTGAAAGAAATTGTGAATTCCAATCGTGTAAAAAACTAAAGAAAATTATAAAATAAAAAAAATCCAGCTAATTTTTTTTTCTTTTAATTATTGTTAAAGGTAGAACTTTGCCTTCTCAATTTAATTACCAATGACATTAAACTTTATCATTAATAGAATAATCATGTAAAGGAAAGACATTGTATATACCTATAAATTAATAAAGTAATTTATATAAAAAGGTGAAGAAATTTTGATCAAATTCATGGCATGAATACACTAATAAGTTAAAAAAAAATTAACATTTGAAATGATTTTATATAAAGTAGTGAAACTTCATGCAATATTTAAAAAAATTTTAAAAGTTCCACTTTGTTATATTTATACGGATTTTCTGAGCATATAGACTTTATCAACAGTCGTGGAAATATCTATAAAATTACTACACTAAGCTTCATTTCGTCAAAATAGCTTTATTTCATCAAAATCCATTGCTGGACCTTGAAAACTCTTGTAATTTGTCTGGTGCATCATGACTAAAGGTTACTGGGCACATAGAGGAGATGATATGTGCTGAACATTATTTTCTTCTTGAGGAAAAGTTGAATTCAGCTGTTGGGTATGTTGAGTAGTGAAATTATGATCATCAGCTACTGGAACGTTTCTTGTCACAAACTTTTGAGGTTCTTGCAACATGTGCATGCTTTGTCTTCAGATTTCTTGCTTGCCGGCTTCTTTTATATCTTGCAAAGAACCCATTCATCCAACTGATACATACACGCACACACACAAAAGAAAAATAATAATAATAATAACAACATGTCAAAAAAAGGTTAACATGATTGTTATCATATCAAAATGTCGTGCCAAGTGCTCTCTTTAAATCTTATTGTTACATTTAACTTAGGGGCGCTTGATTCATACTCCGGAATCGGAATCGGAATGGGAAAAAATGGGAAAGGGAATGAAAATTTAAAAAAAAAATGTTTGATTTCATTAGGGAATGGTAATGAGAATGAGAATCAAATATCATTTAACAACTAAAATTTCTTTTATAAAAAAATATATTTATATTTATTTTTTATATATTAAAAATTAACATTATAATTATTTTTATATATTAAAAACTAATATTATAATTATGTATTGTAAAATATTTATTTATAAAAATATTATTATATTTTTTTAAAAAAATTATAAAAACTATTTACCTTCAATAAATATTTTTTATTCAAACATTTATGTATATTTTTATTAATTTATATGTTTTATTTATAAATTTTATAAAATAAATGCTAATATTTAAACATTTGACCAATTTATAAATGATTTGACTTGATTTTTAAGGTAATCAAAAGTAATTCTCTAAGAATAAGAAAGGAATGGTGATTCCCATTGATGGGGGAATCACATTCTCATTCCCATGTTTTTTTAATTAAAAGACTAGAGTTCAAAAATCAGAAACGCACCCAAGCATCTCAACTAGGTTGACACACTCTTAGCGTTGACATCATTTTCCTGATGTCCAATATATAAAATAAATAAAAAAGAATAATGTTCATACAGGAAAGAAATAAGCCTCGAAAACAAACTAAATAAAGCGAAAATAACCTTGCCTACTATGATCATAACAAATAAGATTATCACAACAGTTAGGAGCCGAGTCCCACCAATGAGGTGAAGAAGAAGAGACTCCATGTCGCGCTAGAGCATCAACAACAATGTTACCTTCTCTAAAGATGTGGGAGATCCGAAACTGAATTTGAGAAACCAAGTGTAAACAATGCAGCCATTATTGCAGAACCTTCTAAGGAACTTGTTTAGATCGAGATCAGAAAAAGTGAATCACATACATAGAATCACACTATAACCATAATTGATGTTGTCCCTTTTTCCAAGCAACTTTGACAGCGTACATTGCTGCACGAATTTCAGCCATAAAAGCAAAATCCTGGCCAAACGCACCTCGGGGGAATCCAGCTGAAGTCTGAAAGATACCCCTAGAACCAGTATAGCCGGACGAACCTAATGCCGAACCATCGGTATTTACTTCGATCCAATTTTGAGGAGGAGGCTGCCATATGACCGATAGGATCTTAGGAACTTTTCCTCGAAGTCCTTGAATAGAAAAAAGCCTTAGAATTCGAAGATCATCCAAAGAATTTGACATCTTCCCGAGCCGGAAGAAATCTCAATCCTTAATGGCTTTCCAAATTGAATGAAGAGCTGAGTGAATGTTCGGGGGATCATCATAAAAAATTACAGCATTACGGGTTTTACTTATAATAAAAATGGCATTAACAATCGCTGAACACCATAAAACTGCAACCTGAGAGCTGAAAGTATGTCTCCTCGCATCATTAACCAAATCCAAAAGAGATCCAGAGAGCAAGATACTTTTACCAAAACCTGAGAAATAGCTTGCCAGATAGACTTAGAAAATGCACATCTGATGAACAAGTGCTCAATATCTTCATGATGGGCAGCACATAGAATGCATCTTGAAGAAAATGAAAAACCTTTCCTAGCAAGATTATCATCAGTTGGTAAATAATCCAAAAGGGTTCTCCAACAAATTAAAGAATGAGATGGAGGAAGAAATTCTTTCCAGATGAAGGAGTGCCAAGGAACCACAGGCTTTGGAAATCTAATGTGAATATACAAGGATTTAACCACAAGTAAACCATTTAGGACAACTGTCCAAATACCCAAATCCAAATCATGGTGAATAACATCAATCTCCTCTATATTAGCTTTAACCCAATTATTAGATAAGTGCTCAAGATGCCAGCTTCCATTGAGAAGAAAATCTGACACTAAATCTGTCTAATTACGCTGATCTTTAACTGGAATTGCAAGCTGGATAACAACCGAAGGATTGACCCATTCATCTGTCCAAAAATTGAACCTAGAGTTGGAACCAATCATCCACAAAATTTCCGATCTCAGAGACTAGTAGTGTTGCTTGATTGAGGACCAAAAAGAGGAATTAATGTGTGAATCACGAGGAATCCCTGAGGGAGTAATAAACCTATGCCAAAGAGCACAAATTGGGTAGTCATTGGAAGTAATAACTTTCCAAGCCATCTTGCTCAACATAGCTTCATTAAGACACTTAAGTTGTTTAATGCCAAGACCACCTTCTTGAGTCAGCAAACAGGATAGCTTCCAAGGGACAATGATTAATTTTTTCTCAAGAATCGAACCAGTCCATAGAAAATTCCTCATACAACTCTCCATATAAGACAGCAAAGAAAGAGGCCACTTATAAATAGCAAAGGAATGCAACAAAGAACTAAACAAACGCACCCTTGTTAAAATAAAATCAGAGCCAAATAACAAATGCAAATTGGAGTTATTTATTTATTTTGATCTTTCTTTCGATATGAAATAAATAGATGTTCGAATTCCATATGTCAAATTATTGAAGCCAACTCTTATTTCCTGTACCAATAAGCTAAACGTTATGGGTACAAATTGAAGATTTTGATGATTATATTGAAGTCACTAATCAACATTAATCAAACAGTAAAATGGTAAAATTAAAAGGTAACCAAATAGCCAAAATTAATGGGTGCTTTTATATATAGTGCCTTTTAAGACTAATTAATTTTGACGAAAAGTATTTAAAAAAAAAAAAATTGAACGAAAAGGGTTTCTTTTTTTTTTCGATTTCACTTTTTAGCTTTCGTTGATATAGAAACAGAATTTAACAACGTAAAATTTTTTTTTATAAATTAAGACAATAAAATTGAAACTCGGTCAGAGTTCAAAGTGGATAGACCCATAATAAGAGCAAAGTTCTCCTGTATTTATACATACAATTCAAACTGAAAACTTTATTTTAAAGGAATTCAAACTTCCCGGTAAGTATGTATAAATACCAAAATATGTTGGTTTTGTTATGCTGTTTTAATTTGTATATAAAATCATTGGTGGACTTATTAGCAGCTATAAATAGAAGTATGAGCACTGATGTTTATCACTTTATCTTTTTTTTTTATTAAGAAAATAAATTTAAATGAGTAATTATCTACAGTATTTATCCCATATATATACATCTAATTATCTATTTAGAAATTAAGCATAATTATCTTTTCAATAATGTTTAAGTTAAACAGGCTTATATGTATATGTGGTGATCTTAAAGTTGAACTTTTAGGCACTGTTGAAGCTCGTTACAAGTATGCTTCTCAAAAGCAAGTGTACATCAAGCACAGCAATGTTAAGAATGCAATTCCTCCTCCCCAAACATTACCACCGCCACCAACAACACCGACACTACCGCAGCTCAGTCAACTCTCATGTGAGAAAGCCCCTGTTGCGCATCCACCGCGTGCTGTGGAGTGAATGGCAGGTGAAGCCCATAATGAACATCAAGAACCTCATAACATCAGAGCCATCAAAGTCCATTCCTCTCTCGGTTATCTCCAAATACAGTGATTCCCTCAACATCCCAACTCCCCCACAGTATTTCATCAAGAAATTCCCTTCATTCTTCCAAGAATCTTTACCTTTTGACAACAACATCAAACTCACTCCACAGGTTCTTGATCTTGATGCTCAAGAACGTTCAGTTTTCCAGACCCAGAGTTACAGGCAGGATGTTGCTGATAGGCTCGTAAAATTGTTGATGATTTCTGAGATGAAACGAATCCCATTGAGCATCCTTGATGATTTGAAATGGGAAATGGGTTTACCAGAAGATTACGTGAAGAGTTTAGTTCCTGAGTTTCCTGACCGTTTTCGAGTTACCCAGTTGGGTTCTGATTCTGATTCTGATTCTGAATTGGGGTTGGAGTTGGTTTCTTGGAGCAATAAATTAGCTGTTTCTGTGGTGGAAATGATGGCAGCAAGTACAAAAAAAGATTACAAGAAGAGGAAGTCTCTTGCTTTCTGGAAAAAATTGCCATATATTTCTCCGTATGAAAATGGAACACACCTCGGCCTGGCTACTGAGGAAGCCAATATCGATTTTTCATTTAAATATGGAAATGACTATATAAAACCAGTCCTTGCAGATGAATCCCTCAGATGGACAGCGGGCGTTTTGCATGAGGTTCTTAACCTTTTTCTTTCAAGGAAAGCGGATTACTCTACTTTGTTGCGTCTAGGAGAATGGTGGGGATTGGAGCAATGGATTCTTAGAGCATCGCTACTTCATGGAGATCTCTTTTATTTTTATGACATAGCAGAAGAACGTCCTGTGATTTTGAGGGACAGTTCAAGATCAGGATTCGAAGTTCAGGAGAATCCATTAATCAATATTAGGAATCAATACCTTGATCTCATCAACACGCATCGTCCTTTTACAAAGGGTACAAAGCGAAAGAAGAATTCTTAAAAAAGAAGAATATATCCTTCATGGGCGATGGCCCAAGAGTATTTGACCTGGCAAGAATTCGAACTGAACTGATGTCGAAGGTCCTTACACAGGAACTTAGTAGGACCTCGTTACACCACTAATCCCTTTTGTTATGAATCTGATTTTTAGTAACTTTTGTTTAGAAGATGGTTAATTATTTGTTATATTTTATCTAGTTATGCTTCTGGACGTTGAATTTTAATAACAAACGAATTGTTTCTATCATTTCCAACATCTTGCATTGAAAACAAATGATGTTTTACCTTAATATTGCTGTTTTCAATTGTAAAACACAATATATACTTATGATTGATTACAATATCAGTTTCTAATTCTTAAAGTTGAAAAGAAAAAAATGTCGTAATGTTGGCATCATATGCATTAATTTTCGTTGTGATTATATGGGTTTCCACAATCCAAATGGAGCTTAGACCATTTGACGTAATGGTTTATGAAAGACTCAATCTTCCATATCTAGTACACGGGGCTTTTCACTTGTTCATATCTTGGACCAACAAATAATGGCCATGATGGTTCTGAAAGGTCCAAATTTAATTTGATAGAACTAATTTGATTTGCCACAGCCATAAGGTCATAATAGCCAAGACGTCAATATCCAAATCCTTACTGTAGGAATAGAATTCTTCACAGCATGAGGATAATAAATGTAATATCCTAACTCTAGGTTTATTTGTAGAAATAAATAACTAAATAGAGTTGATTAGTTATATAATAGAACTTAAGGGATTATAAGTGTAAAAATATTAGGAATAGTGGCAACATTTGATCAATTAAAAAATAATAATAATAACAATAATTAATTAAGAAAATTCTAGAAGATGGGTATGTGGCAACCAACAAAATAATTGAAAAAAATGGTCATTATATAGTGTCAACATGAAATGTTGTCATGCAAATGATGATCATTGGATTTGGTATTTTAAATCTCAACCATTCAATTTTTTAACCTACTACCTATTAGAAAGGTTCAAATAATATTTTAGGATAATAGTTAGATATGCATGTATATCTTTATATATTTTTAATATAACAATTAGATAAACATGATATATTTCTTTTTCTTTTAAAAAAAGAGAATATTTTTTTTTGGCACAAATTGTATTTAAAATATTTGGCATAAATTAATTGATGCTAAAATAATTACTTATCCTTTAATATATTAGATAAAATTTTTTAAAAATTTTAAGAATTTTAGTAAAATATTTTATTTCCTAAATTTTGCCTACAATTTTATCAATTTTTTTATGAACATGTATTACTATAAATAAAATATAAAATAATACCATATAAATAAAATATGAATAGATAATTTTGTTAAAGCATCGAGGAGAATCAATAATTTTGTTAAAGCATTGAGGGGTACGTTGATGAGCATAAATAATCTTAACTAATGTAAAAATTAACTTTTTGAAATAATATAAATAGTATAAAAATCACAAATATTTCATAATTATTGAAAAATAATGCAAACATTAAAAAATTAGTCAATTGTAGAAAATAAAATATTTGTGAAATTAAACTAAAAAATAATAGAATTCTATCTTATAATAAAAAATAGTCATGTGTTGTGTATGACTCATATGTAGTAGCAATTTAATTGTGGGGTTACGGTTAGATGGGTTGGGGGTGTGGTATGGTACAAGTGTGATTTTGTAATATGTAACATACATATTCTATTATAAATAGAACATGTATTTGTAACCCTATGTGATTGTTCTGAATAATAAGAAAACTCTAGCTGCTCGCTCCCGAGGACGTAGGCACATTGTCGAACCTCGTTAAATCTCTGTGTTCTTTCTTTTCTTCTCTATTTTCTCTTTATTCTTGTTTGTTTGTTGTGTTATTTTGCAACAACTGGTATCAAAGCAGTTGCGATGAATCTCAATTCAGGAGCAAAATTTGAAGTGGGTAAATTTGATGGAACTGGTAACTTTAGATTGTGGCAGACACGAGTGTAGGATTTATTGGCATAGCAAGGGATTTTAAAGGCGCTACAGGCTAAGAAACCAGAAGGCATGGATGACCTAGATTAAGAGGAGTTACAATAGCGGGCTACGTGAACTATAGGGCTATGCCTGGCAGATGGGATTACGTACCAAGTCATGGACATCAAATCTTCGAGAGAGGTATGGCAGGAATTGAAGAGTCGGTATATGTCCAAATCACTCACGAACAATTTGTATCTTAAGCAAAGGCTGTATGGGCTAAAGATCTAGGAGGATTCGAATATGGCACAACATGTCAATGTTTCCAATCAAATAATCACAGACTTGGTTAGGATTGATGTGAAGATTGAGGATGAGGACAAAGCAATTATATTGCTATGTTCTTTGCTGCCATCCTATGAACACTTGGTGACTACCTTTACATATGGAAAATAGTCCATTAGCTTGGAGGAGATTAATGTAGCATTGTTAGCTCTTAACTAATAGAAACAAAATGAAAGTGAGGAATATCACGGTGAAGGCTTGGTCATGAGAGGAAATCTAGAACGTGGTAGAAGACAAGGTAGAGAAGGTACTACAAGGGGAAAGTCTAGGTCAAAATCTAGACCTAGAAATATAGTGCAGTGTTATAAGTGTAACGATTATGGACATATGAAGAAAGTCTGTCCAAGACAAATAGGGCAAAATGATGACAAGAATAACAAAGACTCATCAAAATCTGCAAATTTGGTCCAAAATGATGATTCAAACTTCAGTGATAGAGATTTCTTAGTTGTTTCAACAAATTAGTACGTGGATGCATGGTTTTTTAATTCAACAGTATCTTATCATATGACACCTAACAAGGAGTGGTTCACCTCATACAGGTCAGGTTCTTTTGGCTAAGTCCATTTAGGTGATGATAAACCTTATGCTATTACTAGTATAGGAACCATTAAAATTCAGCTGGATGATGGTGCTGTTAGGACATTATATGATGTTAGGCATATACCAGACATGAGAAAGAATCTGATTTCCTTAAGCACATTACATGCTATTGGTTTTAATTATAAATCTGATGAAGATAGGGAAATCCCTAGAGTAACTAAAAGTGTATTGACTATGATGAAAGGGAAACAAATTGCAAGAAATATTTATAAACTACTAGGGAATACTATTGTAGGTGGAGCAACAACAGTTGAGTATAACGATGATGATTGTACAAAATTGTGGCACATGCGTCTAGGTCATCTTGGTGAGCGTGGGATGAAAAAATTGCATAAAAAAATCTATTAAAGGTTGTTAAACATTGTAAATTAGAATTTTACGAGTTTTGTATGCTTGGGAAACAATCTAGAGTCAGGTTTATGACTGGTCAGTATACAATTAGGGGAATTCTTGACTATGTGCATTCTAATATAGCATACTAGAGAATTATCATTAGGCAGGTCTCAATATTTTGTCACTTTTACTAATGATTTTTCTAGAAAAGTCTGGGTGTATTATTTGAAACATAAATCTGAGGTCTTTACTAAATTCAAGCAGTGGAAAGCAGAGGTGAAAAACAGACAAGGAGAAAGATCAAATATCTGAGACCAGACAATGGGACAGAATACAAAGAGTCAAAATTTTAAAAATTTTATGAGGAGTATGGTATTCAGAGGCACTTTTTAGTTCGGTAGACACCACAACAAAATGGTACGGCAGAGAGGATGAATAAATCCATTACTGAAAGGGCAAGGTGTTTGAGACTGAATATAGGGCTTCCTAAGAGCTTTTGGCAGAAGCTGTGAGTATGGCGTGCTACCTCATAAACTGATCACCATGGGCATCATTGGGCGGAGAGCTTGCGGAAAAGGCATGGACAGGTAAACTAATTAATCTTGGTAATTTAAAGATTTTTTGTTGTCCTGCTTATGTGCATATATCCAGTGATAAGAGGTCTAAACTTGATCCAAAGTCAAAGAAGTGTATTTTCTAAGGCTTTGTGAAAGGTGTAAAAGTATATAAGTTTTGGGATCCAGTTGCAAAGAAGATGGTGATTAGTAGGGATGTAGTATTTGATGAGCAGTCCATATTGCAACAAAAAGATAAAAGTCATATGCCAGCAAGTGATGAAAATAGTTCCATGTCAAAGGTAGTGCAAGTGAATTTAGAACCATAAGTCCTAGATAATGAAAGGGCTGAAAGTTCTAGTTCAATACCTTTAAGCTCCACTTCAAGTAAAGAATAGCACTATAATCTAGTCAGAGATGGAGAGAGAAGCACCATAAAGCCTCCAAGTAGATTTGGCTTCTTTTGCTCTCCTAATTAGCAATAGAGATCCATCAACTTTTCAGGAAGTTATGCTTAGTGAAGAAAAGGTAGATGGATGGGTGCTATGGTAGAGGAGATAGAATCTTTACATAAAAATTAGACATGGAAGCTTGATCAACTACATGAGGAAAAGAAGGCTATAGGGTGCAAATGGGTCTACAAAAAGAAGCTAGCAATATCAAAAAAGAAGGGGAAAATTTCAAGGCTTGGCTAGTGGCAAAAGGGTATTCACAGCAGAAGGGGATTGATTATGATGAGATTTTCTCCCTTGTGGTTAGACATACTTCTATCAGAGTAGTGTTAACCTTGGTAACTAGCTGGGATATGCACTTGGAGTAGATGGATGTGAAGACAACTTTTCTTCATGGTGACCTAGAGGAGCAGATTTATATGGAGCAGCCAGAAGGGTTCACCCAACCTAGGCAGGAACATCTAGTATGCAAATTGAAAAGATCCTTGTATGGGTTAAAGTAGTCTCCAAGGCAATGGTACAAGTGGTTTGATTTTTATATGATTCAGATTGGCTATAGGTGTTGTGAGTATGATTGTTATGTTTAAGTGCCTTGATGATGGTTCATTTATTTTCCTGTTACTGTATGTTGATGATATGCTTATTACTGCTAAGAGTTGGCATGATGTTATTGAGTTGAAAGCCTTGTTAGGGAAAGAATTTGACATGAAGGATTTAAGTGCTGCAAAAGAAAATCCTTAGGACGGAGATTCACAAGTACAAAAGCTTTAGAAATTTATGGTTATATCAGCAGAGCTATATTGAGAAGGCGCTAGATAGATTTGGGATGAGCAATGCCAAACCAATGAGTACTCCATTAGCAAATTATTTCAAGCTTTTCTCCACTCAGTGCCTAAAAGTCAAATAAAGAAATTGAAGACATGGCAAAGGTACCATATACCAATGTAGTTGGTTACTTGATGTATACAATGGTTTGTACTAGGCCTGACTCAGCTCATGCTATTAGTCAAGTTACCAAGTTTATGTTAAAACCGAGTAAGTAACATTAGGAAGCAATCAAATGGATATTCAGGTATCTAAGGGGCACAACAGGTCATGGCATCATGTTTGGTAGTCAGCAGAGTGATCCTTCAGTTTTGGGATATGTGGATTCGGATTATGCTGGGATATGGATGATAGGAGGTCTACAACAGGGTATGTGTTTACTCTTGCAGTACGACCTATTTATTGGAACTATATAGTTCAGTCTATAGTGGCATTATCTACAATTGAAGCAGAGTATATGGCAGTAGTTGAAGTAACTAAGGAAGCATTATGGCTTACAAGACTAGTGAAGGAACTGGGTATTGAGCAAGTTGGAGTTTAGTTGCGTTGTGATAGTCAAAGTGCCATTTATTTAGCAAAGAATAAGGTGTATCGTGCTAGGACAAAGCATATTAATATGAGGTTCCATAAGATTATATTTGGTCAAATATTGCTATAGAAGATTCACACTTTTGAGAATGCAGATGATATGTTGACAAAGCCAATTACTAGTGACAAGTTCAAGCATTGCTTGGACTTGTTGATTGTTGCCAGATGCTAAAGAAGCATGTTCCTCCCAACCCAGTTGGTATGAGAGAATTTATCTACTAAGGGGCTTGACATTCACCAAGGTGGAGATTGTTGTGTATGGCTCATATGTAGCAACATTTTAATTATGGGGTTACAGTTAGATAGGTTAGGGGTGTGGTATGGTACAAGGATGATTTTGTAATATGTACCATACCTATTCTATTGTAAACAGAACATGTATTTGTAACCCCAGGTGATTATTCTGAATAATAAGAAAACTCTAGCCACTTGCTCTCGATGACGTAGGCACATTGCCGAACCTTATTAAATCTCTGTGTTCTTTCTTTGCTTCTTTATTTTCTCTTTATTCTTGTTTGTTTTCTATGTTATTTCACAACATCATGTAACAATATTATATTTGAATTATTCTGTTATGAACCAAACCAATTTTGAATTGAAAAATATTAAAACTTACTAAATCGTATTAAACTGATATTAAACCGTACTAAATCCCTTGAGATTTGTCTTAATTTAATACTTCATCCTTATATTTTTAAAAATCAATTAAATGTTTTTATATCATTAATTGTTCCCCTTTTTTAGAGAAACATCAATTCCAATAAAAAGTCATCACTACGCTTAATATGGCTAGCAGACAGTATAAATCAAGAGACATTGATGATGTTTTTGCTCCAAAAAATTGATACAACCATTACAACAACTTTTTTAAAAGAGCAAATTCTAATTGTGTTTGTATTAAAATTGAAAAAGTATTCGGCTTAACTTGATAGCATTTTAGTAAAATAACAATTTGACAATTTTATAGTTGAAAATTCAAATAACATCAAATAATCTACATGTAGAGTAAAAAATTCAAATTACAAAAACGTTGTTAAATAGAAAATCCACATTAACCATATTATACTATTATATCAGGACATTATACTAAGTTAACCGTATTATACACATGTATATAAATTACATATGAAATAGTAGTCATTATATAGAAACCCACTATACCACATTAACTACGTTATATATATATATATATATAACCTTAATTATTTGGATCCCTAAGTTAATTTTTTTTTAAAGTAAATAACAACATATAAATAAATCACCAATTCATATAATAAGATATCATTATTATTATTTGAATAATTAGATTTTCAATACATAACAATAACAATTTAATTGTAAAACTAAAACCCTACCAACTATGTATATATATACGTCTTAACCACCAATAATCATATATATGTCTTATGAGATTAAAATATATATAAATTATTTTAAATTCATAAAAATATATATTTATCAAACATTAGAAAAGTTTTAATGTATTGTTTATTTTTTTGGATATTATTTTTATTAACAAAAAATCTTATCTATAATTTCTCCTTAAAAAAATTTGTAACAACATTACACAAAAAAGTATAAAAAATACAAACATTCCACATTGTAAACCATTTGCTGTATAAGAAAAAATTATATGATCATTACTAAAAAAAAGAACTATTATTATTATTATTATTATTATTATTATTCCTGCCATTGCTACTACCACTACACATATATAATCAATTATATTTGAAATAAAATACATATAAATTATTCTTATTTTTTAGAAAATATATCCTTACCACTTATTAAAAAAATTGAAAACACAATATATTAATTATTTTATTAAGTATTATTTTTATTTAATAATAAAAATTTTTATACATCAAGACCACTAAAAAAAATTTTCGTCATCTCAAGATGGACAACGAATGTCATTACCATTATCACCCATTTTTTTGGGTAGTGTAAATATAATATAATATAAAGATTTAAAAGTGATTATACATACATATATATATATATATATATAGAAGGGTTGATACAATTTTTCCTCAAACCAATAAGTCCGAGCAAATCTAACCTCAAGAACATTTAGTCAAGCTAGCACGTTGTGAAGAGAGTTGATACATCATCTAAGGAGTTTAATTTGAAGACTAATGAAGTGACTCAAGGCTGAATAGAGAGGCTAGGAACTATTTCTAAGAGGAGAGTTTAGTCAAGATAAAAACTGACCTCCATAGAAGCATCTTGGGAGTTAGGAGGTTTAAGAAGGGCTATTCGATTTTGTTTGGCCATCAAATTTGACAGGTCATATCTTGAGACCTTTATTTACATATTATAATATGTTCATGTCAATTTTGAAGTCATGTTGATCATTTTAAAGGTGGAAACTTTGTTAGGATTGCAAACTAAAAATTTAGGACTGTTTTCTTGAATTTTATAGCTTTTGTATTTTGTTTATATCTTGAGGTAGAAGACTCCAAATTAGGTGTGGTATGATTTTATGGAAACTTTAAGGAGTCCTTGAAAATGTTTCATTTTTGAAGTTTAGTTGATTCTATCTTGAAGTGGGTTTAATTTGAGAACATTTTAAATTGCTTAGTCTGTCAAGAATAAT
>CATIWM010435356.1:0-21632 GCA_949671775.1 Mallotus repandus
ATTATAATTCTCTAATTAAAATGAATGATTATTGCAATTCTTTGGCGGAAGTAGAGTTCCCACACATGAGATGAACCATTTAGCAACTTAGCTCCAATTAAGGTGTAAACATCAATTCGGACATGACAACACCACTTATACATTTGGAACATCAAAATCCCTCAAATAGTACTGAAATTGTGATGTATTTGATGAGCTATGTCCCAAGAATTTTCGTTTTGCAAGGAAAAAAATAAAGGACCAAGTTGGTCAATCACGGATCTTTCTTTACTTCCAATCAAAACAACTACCTTTCATCATACATATTAACTATGGTCAATTTAAATTATTTTAACCGCCCCCTTTATGAATAGTTAAAGACATTGTATCGCTTTTACTAAAGCTTTCTTTTGATTTATTTTACGGAATAGAAGAATCCTGAAGCATATTTAAACAATTCAAAACCAACAAATACTAAAATCAATAGCTAACCTTATCCATTCAAAAGAATAATCAAACAATTTGCATTGTGAAATTATTAGGAAATTGCATGACAATATAACTAATTTTGAACCATATGGAATGGATAAGTCTCGAGACTTTTATTATTAGTAATTCCTCCAAAAAAAAATCTAAAAAAGAATTAATAAAAATCAACTATTTGTTAAAAATATATGTTTTTAAGTTTCTATTTTTATTTGAAAATTTCTTCTTAATTAAGCTAAAATTCAAGTGATATATAATTATTCAATGTAAAATGAAATTAATTTTTTTTTAAATTACTAATAACAAATTAATGAGATTTTTAATTTAATTATAAGAAGAAAAAATATAAGCATGATTCATGAAATTTTATAAAAATAATAAAATTACACATGATTGACAAAAAAAATTTCAAAAATCTTTTCGTATTATATTTCGGATTCATTCTTAAATAATTCAGATGATTATTATATGCATGCCGACCGCATCAAAATTCTGTACAAAAGTATAAATAGATAGATATACACAATAGTAATTATTTTTGTCTTTGATAATTATATTATATAGCTAGATTTGACATCATCAGATGTTTAAAAAATTAATTATCAAACTAAGAGATTAAAAAATGGATTCACATTTCAATTGGGGATATTAATAATTTCTTAAAATGAAAAATCCTTTGTTTTAGCTTTTATTTATTTTGCTCATTAATTTATGTTAAATTGCAATTTATAGTAATTTAGGAAATGCAATAAAGTAGAATGGGTCCTCTGGAGGTGTGAACACGAAGAAAAAATGGGCCCGCACATTATCAAATCTTGTATATCTAATGGATGTATGACACGTGTAAACAGGACGACTGGCTGCTACACGTGGTGGCAGGAATCCGTGTACTTGATTAAACAATATGAGACCAACAGCCCACAGAACGCATTCAGCTTTCAAATAAATGAAATTGTTTAGTTTTTTTTGGAATAAAATGAACACATTTTCGTTAGAATTCAATCAAATGATTTTTTTCATCATTTAATATTTTTCCCTTCATTGGTTTATTCTTGTTTAGGGGAAATTGTTGCATATTTCTCTCTCTCTCTCTCTCCCTCTCTCTCACACATATATATATTAAATGATATATACATATTAATTATTAAATATTAAAATAATTATACTGTTGGTACTCAAATTTTCAAAATTGCAATACTGTTGCAATTGTTAGAATTGAAAAACACTAATAATATAATTTTTAAAATATTTAAACATTAATTAAGTATTCATAATTTGTATATTACTTGTTTATTTCATGTGTTTATCTAAAACAAATGTCTTTTTCATTTTATAAATGTACTTTGGTATTTATAAAGTGAATATGATTATAAAGAAACAAAAGCTAAAAATGTAAAATTAAAATAAATCTACATTGGAAATTAGAAGCCAAATTAAGGTTATATAAGAAAATATTCTGCTAAAATGAGACTAGTACTATTCCATAAAAATAAAATACTTATAAAAAAATTTAAAATAATAAAAAGGTTAGTTTTGATTAAATTAATAACTAAATTTCAAATCTCATGTCAATTGCTTAAAATCACAAGTAAATGTGATTAGAGATGATATATTTATTCGTACTTTTTTTTTGAACGATAAAACGATTTTAATTTTTATATCACTCGAGACTATATTTGTAAATAATAACTCCCAATGTAACTAAGTTGTCTGTATAATATGTATAGATAAGAAGACTAGGGTGAATAGGTGGAGTTTTCCCCACAAACCCTACAATATTTTAGTTAATAGTTGTATGTAAAGAACGAATAGAATGTAGACGATGCCTAAAAGATGAATAAATATAAGAGACGTTAAGGGGTATATATAGAGATATAAAGACCAAACCTCTTTAGATATGGACTTATATTGTTGATAATTCCTGTCATTAGAGGATTGGTATTATAATATTATATTGAATATAGATTACCTAGATCCTTAGGATTTGGATAAATGACTCTTGTGTAGGTTTGGACTGTTGGGCTGCATTCTGGACTCAGTATTAATATTAAGGTATCAAGAGTCCCCTGAATGTTGTTTAGATTTTTATGTTCGAATTCTCCGAAGAAGTGATTTGCTATGATGGAGTGTCGTTTTGAGCATTTTGGATGTTGGTGGTTAGGTTTAATGAATGTCAAATATTTTCCTAGTATACGCAGAGCACTCGATATTTGCATGCTTGGTGCTAGCACACTTAGCGCTAATCATATCTAATATACTGAGCACACGAAGAGCACTTGATTCAGGCACACTTGATGCTAGCACACTTAACATTGATCATGTCAAATATCCTAAATACAAGCAGAGCACTTGATTCAGGCACACTTGGTGTTGGTGCACTTAGCGCTAGCTCATGCCAAATATTCCAAGTACACGTGGAGCACTCGATTTAGGCACACTTAGGGCTGATCATTTCGAATATCCCAAGTACACACGGAGAACTCAATTCAGACACACTTGGTGCTGGTGCACTTAGCGCTGGGTCATATTGAATATCCTGAGTACATGCGGAGCATGCTATTCAAGCACACTTGGTGTTGGCGCACATGGTGCTAGCTCATGTCAAATATTTTGAGTACACGTGGAGCACTTGATTTAGGCACACTTGGTGCTAGCACACATAGTGCTAACCATATCGAATATCTTGAGTACGCACGAAGCACTTGATTCAGAAACACTTAGTGTTGGCGCACTTAGCGCTTATCATGTCGAATATCCTGATTACATGCGGAGCACTCTTGTCGTCCAGTATCTTACTTGAATGTCTGAAGTACATTATAATCAATTTATAATAAGTAATAAAAATGGTTAGTTTTACTAGTATTGTTACTCAACGTGACTGCTGTCATGGAATAAATATGGTTGACGTGTTATTATTGATGTTGAAATTGAGCATTATAAGATCGTCGAAATACTTGATTGTTCGGACTGATGAGAGTTAAACCCAGATGCCTGACTATTTTTTGGTGCTCGGTTCTTCGGTATTCGATGCTCAGTCTTTACTGAAAAGGAGAATGAGCTTGGCTTTTTTATTCAGTCTTTAATCCGAGAATGGACTTTGTTGAATACCTTAGTCTTCAACCCAAATTGATGCTATCAGCTCTTCATTTTTCTTATGAAAATACAAGCTTAAAAGACAACCCTCTAATTCAGAATTAGATATAAATGGTTAAAGAGCATCTCAACCTAAGAAGCAATATTTACTTATTTTGATTGGTATCAGTGGTGCAATAAGATCCGGATGGATAACTATGCTCTTAGGACCACTAATTTAACGACTAGAACCTCGATGAGTGCTAAAAGGACTTTTACATATATTAACTAAATAAATAATCACATTGCAAAGCCAATTGTATGAGAAACTTTAGGTTTTATTGTTAGTTGCCAAGGTGCAAATAGCTATGTAGCTTGCATGAAAGATTTGATCCATTTAGAGAATGAACAAAACATTTGCCCAAATCCATAAAATGATGCTTTATGATGGCATATAATGTTGTTATATAGAGTATATATAGTTTGTTCACACATTACATCTTGAAGTTGCTGGGTCTTGATGTATGGGTAGATTCAATAATTAAGCAACGATATGCAAAGAGGTGTCTCGGGCTTGCATTGGATGATGGTCAAGTGAATCTAATAATGAATAAGCCATTCCCATCCCTATGGAATAGTACATATAATGAGCTAAGAATTCTTTGGTGAGTAATGGATAATCTTGCGATTGTTACGACCTGCAGCTAGATCGTTGAGATTTGGCGATGTTCGGAGTCGAGTTAGTCTGTAAGCTTTGTATATTCTATAATGTTGCTTCTTCTTTATGCCTGGTCTTGAATGAAAGTGGTGCGGTGAACGTGGAAATATGTACAGTAGAAATAGATCTCACTTCTTCTCTGAAAGCTAAAACTTGATAATATTCTCTTCTCTACAATACTTTGTATTTTCTTATTGATTTGCTTTGACTAATAATACAGAATGGTAGATGATAAAGTGGTTTCATCTATTTGTTTCACAAGTTGTCAAACCCTCACTTTAAGGATTGTAGAAACATGTTGAGAACATGAATATCACTGAGGTTGTAAAGCAAGTGGATATTCCGTTATGGTAGTTGAAATAACATGAGGTATATCAAGTGTTTTTAATCATGTGATTCAAGGATAATCGATCATCGGAACCTGGGGCACTCGAACAAAAGCTAACAATTGATGTTATGCAAGTGCAAATCAACATGTTGTTCCTATGCTCATATGGAGGATTAGTGGATGTGTCTCGTTTTGGAATATCCGAGCAAAGCCTATCTCGAATGTGGAGTATATCGTGATATTTGAAATACTCAAAAGTACAAAGTTCTTGAATCGACAATGCCCCTTATAGACTGTAGCAATTTGCATACTCTTTTAAAAAAAATTGAATATGCTTCCGATATTTAAGAATTGATGACCTATGTTATTCATCATAATGCAGTAATGGCATCAAACTTGTGTAGTATGTCTGTGTGGCTGTTAAAATAGGCAAAGGGTTCAAGTATCTAGATCATATCGAAGGAAAAATAATCCCACAAACAGCGCCACTTGATAACTTTAAACTTAACTCAGCTGTCTGTAGAATCTGCACAGATGAGAAGACTGGGGTAAATGGATGGAATTTTCTCTAGAAACACTCTGATGCTTAAGTCAATATTTGTATGTAAAGAATGACTAGAATGTGGAGAATGCCTATAAATGAATAAATATGAGCGACATTAAGGAGTATGTATAGAGATATAAAGACCAAACCTCTTTGGATATGGACTTGTATTGTTGATAGTCCCTATCATATAGGATTAATATTATAATATTTTTATTGAATATTGATTACCTGACTCCTTGTAGAATTTGGATAAATGACTCTTGTGTGGGCTTGAACTGTTGGGTTGTATTCTGGGCACAATATTAATATTGGGTATCACTAAAATGAGATTAAAAGAAAAGTCTAATCATTAAAAATATTTAAAACTTCTTGCATTTATGTAATCTTATCCAAAATTTTAAAAATTTTGCAATTCTATCCCTATTTCACTTTTAATTGCAAATTTAATTAATACAATGCAATTGATTTCAATTAAAAATATAGTAAATAACATGGCTGAAAGCATAATTTTGCCCCCAAATTTTACATGATTAACCTTTGATACTCCTCAATTTTAATTATTTTTTATTCAAATTTTTAAACTTTTATTTAAAACTTTTTCACCTTTCAATTTGTATTTATTAATTTTATTTAACTCATACAATATTAAAACGGATAACAAGTTAATTTCATATGATTTTAAACACATAAAATGCTAAAATTAGCTTCAAACTAATATAAATAGAATTAAAAATTAATATTAAAAAATTGTAAAATTTTGTTTTTAATTATATTCTCTGTTTCATTAAACATTATTTTAATTTATATAAGTTTCTCTTGTATCAATATCAATATTAATTTATAAAATATTTTAATTTTATGTATTATAGAAGTTAAATATGTTTAAAATAAAAATTTAAAAATTGAATAAAATATAATAAAAATTGAAAAGTGTTAAAAATTCAAGAGTGAAACTATGCATTTGGCCTGAATAACATTGTGGCATGTTGATGAAATTAATAATATATTTTTTAGTGTTACTTTACTATTAAAGTTTATATCGAAAATAACTTAAATTATACCTCACCAAAATTTTAATTTGAAAATGAATAAATTTTAAAATGCTCAAATATGAGTATTCTAGTATTTTTAACCTTTAAGTAAAAATAAAAACTAAAATATGAATAAGAATAAAATAGTATTTAATTTTTTAATTTATATGACGCCACTAAAAAATATAAATAGGTTTAAATTTTTCAAAATAAAAAATTTAATAAAGTTAATTATAAATTTACAGAAAATTTTGAACTGCATTTAATTCGTAATCCAAAATTGAAATTGGAATAGAAAGGTGAATGAAAATTTGAAGAAAGTGTTTGGTTAGGATGGTAATGAGAATAAAATATCATTTAAAAATTAAATTTTTTTATAAAAAAATATTTTTATAATTATTTATTATATATAAAAAATTAACATTATAATTATTTTTATATATTAAAAATTAATATTATAATTATGCATTATAAAATATTTTTAAAATATTATTATAATTTTTTAAAAATAAAAAAATTTTACTTTTAATAAATATATTTTATTCAAACATTTAATACATATTTTTATTGGCAAAATACCTTCTTTCACACTTGAACTTTATCAATTTGGTCTATTGCACACCTCAATTTTATTTTTTTTCTATTACACATATGAATTTAAAATTTTTGATTCTGTTGAATGTATGAGTTGCTAGCGTGGACGCCAACGTGGACAAGCACTTGAAGTTCAACAGAATAAAAAAATTTGAATTCATACGTGTAATAGAAAAAAAATAAAAGTTCATTCGTGTAATAGAAAAAAATAAAATTAAGGTGTGCAATAGATCAAAGTGATAAAGTTCAGATGTGAAAAAAGGTATTTGACCTATTTTTATTAATTTATAAATTTTATTTATAAATTTTAAAAAATAAATATTAATATTTAAATATTTAACTAATTTATTAATTATTTGACTTGATTTTTAAGGGTATCAAAAGTTATTTCTTAAGAATAAGAGAGAAATAGTAATTCTCAATTAGGAAAATTATATTATTATTTTTATATTAATTTTAGCCAATTAAACTCTAAGAATTGAAATTTTCTATTCCAATTCTAAAAAAGAAATCATATGAAATCTGATAAATCTCAGAATTTAGAGAACAATAAATAAAGCTAAATGAATTAACTATATATATAGGTTTTGAAAATCCATGCAAAACAAAAAAAAAAGTAATAAATAAAATAAAATAAAATAAAACCTTTACTTACTTTACAGAAAAAGTAAAAAAACAAAGTATTATGGGTTATCTCTCCACGTACAGAACAGAGGTCTCGAAGCTTTTGATCTTTTCCATGGTTTAAATTTGTCCCCTTCCTACGGTTCAAAGGCACAAAGACTAGAAAGTTGACAATGTCACTTGATCAAACATTATATATTATTAACACTTCAAAATATATGAAAAAATAAATAAAGTTGACAATGACCATATCATTTTTATTATAAGAAAAAAATTAATTATAAATTTATTTAAATTATTAATATTTAAAATTGATTAAATTTTAATCTATGCGATTCAATCTCAATAAAATTATAAATATAATAAAATTTTTTAATACTTAATTTAATATTACTATTAATTGATTTTAAGTGATAAAATTATCAATTAAAAAAAGATAAAAATAATAAATGCATAGCTTGCAGTGCAAGTTTTCTATAACTGATCGCACAGAATAAAGCCTCCCCACCTCATCATGTTTGTCTCGTAAGCCTGACGACACGTACACGAAATGTGAACTCAAAAAAATAATAATAATAATTAAAAGGAAAAAGAGAGGGAAATGAAATGAAAGGAAAGGAAGCGTTTCCGCGTAGACAGATAAAGACCTTATAAAAAAAATAAAAATAAAAAACTGTACAACAACAGGAAGAAAAATTCATTTTTGTTTATTTGATTTATAATTTCAAAAGTTAAACATTCCAGATTATAAACTAAGAGTTTTTTTCTTTTTTTTCAAGATTTCAAGATATTTCCATACTATACTGGATTCATATTTGATGACTATCACGAATTTAAAATATTTTTATCTTAATAATATTTTATAATTGGATTTTTGATATATAATTTAAATAGTTTATATTTAAAAATAATTAAAATATATATTTTTTATTAATAGAAATGTCATATAATTTAAATATTAACAGATTATATAATAAGGAGCAATTTTCTTCCCCTTTTAAATGAGGTGAAAATAAATTTCACAACTCCATATCGTTTTAAATCAAATAGTAAGGTGATAAACATTGTAAGGTAAAATCATAGGTTAGATCCCCCACCTCCCTCTTGACCTCCCAGTTATTCAAAAAAATCAAGCAGTAAGTTTCACAATTCGATAACGATAGGATTCGACAACTTAACTGCTTTTAAAGTATTAATATTCAAGAACCTTTGAACTCAAACTAATGCAATTCGATCCCGATAGATTAAAAAAATGAAAAAAAATCAACAATTAATTTAACGCATTTGCATATATGACTATTCAAAACCGAAATATCCTTTAAGCAAAATCAATCATCCACTAAATAATTTCAATAATTATTAATAAAATAAAATATATATTTTTATTTCACAAATTCAATTAAAAAATGTAATATATTCGCACAAAAATTTTCTATAACTGAAAATTAATTTATAAGTGAAAAATAGCTTTTTTTAAAATAAAAAAACTTAAGGATGTTGTTATAAAGAATTAAGTACGAATTAGACTTTCTTTTCTTCACTATTTTATTTATTTTTTAATTATGTTTTTAATTTTCGTTCTTGACGATTCACACTTCCTTTTCTGTTCACACCAACTTTGTATAAATCTTTCTTCTTCTTTCTCTTTCTATCTTTTTCTTTTTCTTTCGATCTATACCAAAAATCAAATCGATCTTATTGTTGTTGTAGTAGTTTGTGTGGTTGTGTGTCTTCGTACATAACCCTCTTTTCAATTATTTATACTTTGTTGCGTGTTTTAAATTAATGGAAGGACATCACCATCCTCCTCCTTCTCATCATCATCAGCATCCTCATCCTCATCCTCATCAGCAGCAGCACCACATCAGTGTTAGTGTCGATACTGATAGATTTCCCCAATGGAGCATGCAAGAAACGAAGGAGTTCTTGATGATTCGAGCAGAACTCGATCGTACTTTCATGGAGACTAAAAGAAATAAGCTCCTCTGGGAAGTTATTGCTAATAAGATGAAAGAAAAGGGTTTTCATCGCAGTGCAGAGCAGTGCAAGTGCAAGTGGAAAAACCTTGTTACTCGATACAAGGTACCTATTAATCTATATATATATACTTGTTTTCTTGTGTGGATATCGATCGATTCGGGGGGAAAATAAAACCCTATATTGTTATAGATGATCTATATCATCTATAGGGTATTGATCTGTATTACTTTATCTTTTAGGGGTGTGAGACCATGGAACCTGAATCTTTGCGACACCAATTCCCATTCTATAGTGAACTGCAGGCGATTTTTGCAGCAAGGATGCAAAGAATGTTATGGGCTGAAGCTGAAGGAGGTGCTGCTGCTGCTGCAGGTGGGTCTAATAAGAAAAAATCGGTGCAGCTATCGTCCGATGAGGAAGATGATAATGAAGAAAGCGAAGGGGAAAAAGGTACTATTAGAAAGAAGAAAAAGGGCAAAAGCAGTGTGAATATAGGCGGCGGAAATAGTGGTGGTAATAGTAATAATTTGAGGGAGATTTTGGGGGATTTCATGAAGCAGCAGATGCAAATGGAAATGCAATGGAGGGAAGCGTTCGAAGCGAGGGAAAACGAGAGGAGGATAAAGGAAATGGAGTGGAGACAGACGATGGAAGCATTGGAGAATGAGAGAATAGTGATGGATAGAAGATGGAGAGACCGAGAAGAACAAAGAAGGATAAGAGAAGAAGTTCGTGCCGAGAAGAGGGATGCACTCATTACAGCACTTCTTGAAAAACTCAGAAGAGAAGAAATGTAATCAAAGCTTTTAAAATTTTACTTCTTGTTTTCAAAGAAGATCAAGATCAAGAACAAGAACAAGAAGAGGAACAATGCTTTGAGAGGTTTGTCCCCAGAACTCTCATTTTGGAGATGTTAATCTTCTTTAATTAGATATGTGCTTCGGGTTACATTAATATGTCTGTCTTTTGCATTGTTCTTTTTGCCCACCGTGTGGCTACTTTTGCTAGTACGGAAGGCTTCAACTTCTATATATAGAGAGTTTATATTAGAATTTATCTTTAATTATTCTACTTTTATAAATATATATATATGATCTTAATTAATCATGAAGTTTCTCTGTTATCATTGAGTCGAGAATAAGTTAATTAAAACTAATTAATTTCTCTAAAACATCATGAACCAAAAGGTTAGGCATTTGGGAGTGGCACAATAAATAAGATGATGATCATGAAAAGCATATACATATATGAATATCCTATGTAACGCAATAAGCTCATCGTGGAGCACAGTTGTGTTGTTAATGGTCCATTCTTGCTAATGCCTTTCAACTTCATCAAGAAGAGTAGGTGTGTCTCTCTATATGTTGCAACTTTCATTCATTTATATATGCACAAATGTAATAAATGTACATTCTTCTTGATGGGTGCAGTAAATAGCCTACGAGTTTAGATAGATGAAGCACGTCCAATAATTTTCTATTTATTCCTATTTCTTTTCTTATTTGAATGCAACCTCTCGTTCTGAGTCGAGTTTGAACTCGTAATATCATAATTTGTATATATACATATAGTTTTTAAATCTGAGAATAATAATCATGTTTTTAGTGGTTTACACTATGATATATATGTCTATATTCATAAATGGATTTTGTGGCATATATTTCTGATATTATTCATAACGGTTGAATTTATAAAGATTTCTTGTTGTTAAAGTTTCAAATTTCAACATTGAATGTGAAAGTCAAAGAAATGTGCATACGACTGATTTTTTGCTTCTGGAAGAGTGGTGTCAGATATATCCAATTTGAATCCTGAAGAAATTGTATTTTTGGTTTTCTTTTCTTTTCTTTTTGTCATGTGCATGTGGTAAGACAAACCCACAAGTTATTCAGAATATTTTACACTAGTTCGGAAGAAGCTGCTAAATCTGTAGATATACTTACAGCTGCTACACCGCAAGTTCCTTGTTAAAGAAGATAGATAGATAGATAGATCAAGCAACCTGCATGCATGTGTGACACAAATCAGGTTCATTAGACCGTCTTGTATATATTGAAAATTTTTTTGCTCTTGTACATTGGTCAGAACGTAATACATGATGTTGATATGATAAATTTTCAGTATAACACAGCTAATAATTGAATTTATAATTAATATATGTTTTTATTAATTAAATATAAAATATTTAAAATATGCATACACTTTCAATATTAAACTGAATATAAATAAAAATTATGGTTGATAATTTAATTGAATGAAAATCTAGAGAATGTAACATTGTAAGTTCATTTTATTTGGTATTGTTTTGAATTTTATTTTATTTGAGTTTTCTTTTTATAAAATATATATAAATATATAATATTATAATTTTGGTTAAGAAAAAGGCTATAAGGCAGGCCATGACACATAAATAGGAAATTTCCCTAAAAAAAAGGGGGCCAATTTCATAAAAGGTCCCACTATTATATGGACCATTACAAATTGAACATACTATCTTAATTTATTACAAATAGGCCATTGAACTTTAGTTTTGTCTCACATTTATACATTAGCAAAATTTGGAGTAATTGCATATCAAAAATCTAATATGAAAACAAAATTGAAAAACAAAATTAATTTTCATTTTCATTTCATGTGGAAGGACTACTTTCCAACATTTACATGGGAGTTTTAGAAAGAAAAACTATTTGCTTCCAGTGTACAACTTTACCACATCAAATGAATAAGAGATAAGTTACAAATTGAACCATTAATTTTACTCTGAAGTTTATATTTGACTTTAATATTTTTTAGGACGATTTGGATCTTAATCCTTTAAAATTATATTATATTAGACCAACCTTTAAAAAATTATTTCAATTAAGTATTAAAAATATAATAAATAATAATTTTTACAAATAGCGACAGAACTTGTTTGCAACACAAAATATTATTTTTTAAATATTTTTATTTTGATAAGCATAGTTGAATCTTAGTTAACAACGTATATTATATGGCCACACCTCTTGCTTAAAGCTTTGTTAGGATCTTCCCAATCTAGGAGAAGATCCTAAGTAAATGACTATATATATTACACTTATGTTCTACTCTACATGATAATATCAAGGTAGTTGATAAATGTATTTTTACTCTATATATACCTTACTAAGTTGTTAAGTGTTTTAATTTCAATCTGACCATATTTAATTTATCTATCCTACAAATAGATATATAAGTAATAAAAATAAAAAATCTATAACCATATACTATAGGTACTTGTTACTCATTTAATGATTTAATAGATTACAACTAAATTATTCTTAAAATTTTAATTTGTATCTTTATTTGTACAAGAGATATACAGTTAATATTTATAGATCTATAAATATGAATTTTCATTGCCATTTTCCTAAGTAGACTTGTTTTAAATTAAAGTTGTTTTAATATGGCATATGCCAACCCATTCTCACACATTGTGTGTACTGCATATAAGGTGGACATGGATATATATATATAAATGTTCAGTTATTTTTAACACATGTATGTATGTAGTTCAATATCTATTTATTTATTTTGAATTTAGGAGGGAGCTCTCGTGCGAATGGTCAACAAGATTTTTATCATTTGACTGTTCAATTCTCGGCAAATATTTATTTTAGGGTTATTATGTAACTATACCATTAACTCTAATCATTTTTGCCAATCTATTCTACTTTTAAAATTGTGGAGAATTGGTATATAAATTTTTCGATGTGTTGTAAATTTATTCACGGTCAAAATAACATTTGTCTAGCCTGAAATGACATGCTAACATGGTATGCATGTGCAAATTGTTTACTAAAAATAAAGATATATTTTAAAAAAAAGATAAAAATTAAGAATATATTTACAAAAAAATATTGTTAAGAATAGAAAAACTACAATTTTTTTTTAATTTCTAAATCAACAAATAAATTTACATATGCATGTCATGTTAGGATGTCATGTCAGCATGAACATATATTATTTTAACCGTGGATAAATTTATAATAAATTGAAAAATTCATAGTAGAGTTATACAACAACCCCTTATTTTACTTTAAGAAGCATAAATATTCCAGTCATACATTTATCACTTCATCATTTCATGCACGAAATCAATATTATTATTGATAACAATGAATTTCTTGAGTCAACTTGTATATATGTTTATGAAACTTGATTATGATAAAAAATTCTGAGGTATGTTCTATCTATTTCTAGTATAGTATCATTTCTATGGATATTAATGCCCCATGCTTTTTTTTTTCAATTTTCTTGAGCAATATTGGGACGAATTAATCATGACAGAACTAATGCAGCAGATGGCTGGATCCATCCACACTTTACTTTGAATATGAATACACCGTAGATATCACAGTAACATTGATTACAAGCTGTATATAATATTCTTATGGTTGTGATTTCGAAATATTTTTTGACGGTTGCACATGTGTGTTTCGGACCAGCTCATCATATCTGCATATGTACATTCACGCGTAAGCCAACTTATTTGAACACATTGATTAGCCAGTTCACAACTGTTATGCATATACACACAACTGTTCAAACACAAACATTTTTCTGTTGGTGTAAACCGTGTTGCAGTCTGTTCCTGAAATTAAATAATCTACTAAGGAATTTCTTCCTGCCATTTATAGTGCTTTGTGCATTATGCTTATATATATACAAGTGCAGCTACTGATTTTGGACCATTTTTGTTAGTTTGGTCAATCTATTCTTGGTTTTGGATACATAAAAAGCTACATGTGTTGATGTTCAGATTACAATACAATGGGCGTAGATACGCGTTAGCATGTGGAAATTTAAAATCTTCCGTGTAAAACTAAAATTTGGAAATTTTTAAAATTGTACAAAATTTAAAAATTTTTACATCATATCATCCCATTTTTTGGAATAGTTTGGTATGAAAATTTGATTTTTTCGAAACAAATTGATAAGGTGCGATTTAAAATAGAAATTCAAAAATTTAAACAAATTTATCTAAAGTACAAAATCGAAAATAACTATTTTCTGTCAAAAATTAAATTGAGGATCAATAAAGTTTAAAACAAATGAAAAATAATCTAATAGAGTATAAGATTTTGGATCATAAAATACTAATTTTTTTATTTTCATATTTTAAGTTTAAAGTGAAATATAATTAACATTTTATATTTTTATTTAATAATAATAATAATAATTGCAACTCTACAATGTTAATTTTTTTTATATTTTATATTTTAAGTTTAAATTGTAATATAATGGACATTCCATATTCTTGTTAATTGAATAATTTGGAACTCTATAATGTTAATTTTCTTATTTTCATATTTTGAGTTTAAGTTGCTATATAATGGACATTCCATATTTTTATTTGTTCAATAATAATAATAATAATAATAATAATAATATTTTTGTAAGAATTTATTTATTATATTTTAACATAAACATATTTATTTTTATCATATATTATTATACATATGTTACTTAATATATATTGGTTAATAATATAATGAAAGTATCTAGTTAAATTTACTAATATTATATTAATATTTTTATATTATTTATTGAATGAATATTCTGTACTATATTCAGTTTTTAATTTATATGAGTCCAATATGATTTAGTATGGTTTACGGTTCAATTTTTGTAAAATTCAATATCATATTAAATTAGTCACATAATTTTTGTTGAGTTTGGTTCAAAATTAAAATTATTCAGTTCATTACAATTTTAATATTTTTTGATTTGGAAATTTTGTGATTTACTATTTTCTTCTCGCATGCTCGGCTCTACAATAAAATATTGTCAACAATCATAGAATAAGCTGGCAAAACGAATTGTTCTTACTTAAACATGTTTTGAATTTAAACTTTGACATATGGAATTATTAAATTTATTATTTTAATATTTTAACCCTTTTATAATTATATTTAGATCAAATTAAATTAATTAAAACCTAATAAAAACTCTAAATATTAATAACTTAAGTAAACATTAAAAAGATATCTAAAATTTCAATGTATACTACAGGTTGTATTTTTAAAAAAATTATATTTAAATTTATTTCATCGCATACAAACAAATGATAAATTAAATCTATTTTAGAAGAAAAGTTTATAACTTAACTATTACACAAGATGTATAAAATAATACTATGATATATGTATATCATCAAAACTGTAAATCAACCTTTGGATCCCACAAAATTTTGAGGGCAATTATTTGCCTATAGATTTAGCAGTTCATAGCTAGGTTGATCATTGATCATTATCATTTGCAATGACAGAAAGATTGCACCCAATTTATTATATGTGTTCTTCAGAGCAAAAACAAATATATATATATATATATATATATATATATATATATGTGTGTGTGTGTGTCGGTTGATAATTTTTTTTTTATCAAAGGTGTCCGTCGATAATTCATTCCCCTTAAAACCATAGATTTGATTTCATTTTTATACATATTCAAAAACATATAACTCAAATAATCGAAGTATAACTTTTTGTGACATATTATTCTATTAATATTAAACAATTATATTATTTTGTTTAAATTCTTAAAAATATCTTGTAATTTCACTATTTTTGTCATTCTTGACTTGTGGTTGTTCGTAATAAATCAGCTGATTTGATAATAAATATTTCAATTAGATATTTTTAAGAAAAATAATAAAATCAATGTTATATAATTCATTTTATTATTCTCTAAGCTATGATTTTTGTGATAAATTGGTACGATTTTACTTCATCATTTTGATCATAAAATTCAACATAAAAAATAAAAGATTCGTTTTAAACTCTGCAATAACAAAATCCTAATTTTGAAAATTGAATCAATATTACACAAAATTAAAATTTGTACATGATTGATTTAAATAAGGAATAACTCACGAGACATTATTAAAATAAGTTCCTAATTGATCAAACTCATACATACATGAAATTGATTAACAATGAAAAATATGCATATATAAATAAAATATAATAAAATGTGAACAATAAAATCACGAATTAAAAACTAATAAAAGGTAAAATCATATAATTTTTATTAAAATAAAATTATTTAGAACATGATATGTTTAATAAAAATTATTAGCAAATTAATAAATTAATTTTAAAAAAATAATTAATAAATTAAAAGTGGATAAAGAAATAAAAGATGCCGACAATTTCCATTAGGAAAGAAGTAATATTAATTAATTTTGGATTCACAAGCAACAAATATATATAGTACACGTCTGAAAATAATTGGTCTCAATTATAAGTGTGCATGGATGGCCCCATGTGATTGAGTAACCCCTTATAATTCATCTTCTTGTCTATCATCAGCATCACAAATTAATTAAGTCGTGGGTTCACATTTCGCACGAAATATAAGTAATATATATATATTTTAAATAATTTTAAATTAAAACTATAAATTAATTAACTATACAATAAAATTTTTTAAAAATTATTGTAATAGTTTTATTTTTTTATTTTTTTATTATGAGTATATTTATATTTTTAAAAGTAAAAATAATAATAATTGAGAAAAATAAAAAAAATAGAAAATAGTTGAAAAATAGAAATTTTTAGTTAGAATAAATAAAAGACATAATTTTTTATGGAAAGAAAAAGTAATGTTTTAGATGTAATAAAATTGAAGTATTTTACATATAATAGAACATGTGTATTTTAAAATAAGATTTTTTATATTTTTTAAAAAAAATTGTGAATTTTAATAATTCAACGCATAAGTTTTTAGGAATGAATGATGAATTATGAGAAAAGACATTTATCAAATTTTGAATTTAATGACTTTAGAGATCAACATTTAATATATATAGATAGTCGTAGATCCGTGGAATGTGAAGATTGTAAATTAATATACATTTTATTTGATTTTTTAAAAATATAAATAAATTTAAACATATTAATTAAAGAAATTTAATAAAATATAACTACGAACTATATAAAATAAATTCAAGTATATTAATTGAATTATTTTAAGAAAATAAAAATTATAAACTAATTAAGTAGGTTTTATATTTATACTTATAAGGTTATTTATATTTATCAGTAGGAATAAAATATAACAAAAATTTGAATTATATATATATATATATATATATAAAGATAAAGTAAAACAAAAGTAACCAGATAATTTTTCTATATATATACAAACCTAATTCTCCAAGCAAATATTTCACATTTCCTTTATTTTTATTTTTTTCTATGATTAAAAGATAACTAGTCGTCAATCTATGCGTTGTACGAACTGTGAATAATATATATTTTAAAATTCATATATATATATGAATTAATGTGTAGATAGCAATTATAATTAAAATAAATAGAATGAAATGAATAATAAGACAAAAATTAAAATAAATAAATTAAATTATTAAATTTAACCAAACAACTAGCTAATCATAAACTATAATAAAATATTATATAAAAATTAATATACTTAGAGATAAATTTAAAATAACTACTAAAAGCAATCACTTTTATAACTATATGAGGATGACGTGTTATTTGAGCATGTGATGGTACATCATTAGAGAATTAGGGTTTGAAAAAGAGAAAAAATAAAAAAAATAAAAAAATTAAATTTGAGACTAAAAAGAAAAAATATTAAAAAATTAAATATAATTATAAAATTAATATTTTCAAATAGACTAACAAAATTATTGGATGCATACTAATTAGCATTGATTAGCTATATAATTTGATAAATCTTTGTATATTAACCAGTAGAAAGAGCCAATACTGCTCGTCCTACAGCTTTCAAGTACTGCAACAACACATTCCAACAAAAATAAAAATAAAAAAATTATTTCAAAATTAACAAAATATATAATTACAATAAAATAAAAAATAAACAAAATTATTTTAGTAGATAAGAACATACCTTATTTTTGAATGCGAAGAATAACAGAAAAATAGAAAAATACTCAATTGAAAAATATAGAGTCAAATAGTAGAATTTATGTTAAATAAATAGAAGAAAAAGATGTATTTATGGTTGAATAGATGAGAGGTGTTTTAAGTGAAATAGAAAATATAATTTTTTGTGGGGTAGGAAAGAGATATTTTAGATGGAATAGAATTATAATGTTTTAAATAAAAGAAAATATTTATATTTTTTAATTAAAAAATATAAATTTGTAGAATTCAACGCATAAACATTTAGAGTTTCGTACTGAATTATAAAGAGAAATACGTGTTAAATTTTGAGTTGAATAACTTTAGAACTCAACATTTAATATATATATATATATATATATATATATAGATTATATATTATGATAAGTTTAAAAAAAAACTATATCTATTCAATCATATATATTATCTATACTTTAAATATAATTTTGTAATTACAATTTTCTGTATACTCTTCATAATCTATATTATAAATTATAAATTTTTCTTCGTGACCGCTTTATGGTACTTTAATGATATCACAATTATATTATCTATTCCATAAATTACAAATTTTTCTTCCTAATCAACTTATGCAATTAATTATCAATAAAAAATATAATATAAAATTAATTAATATATGTCATAATTATGTTATGATGGTTCAATATGTGGCCACCTTAAAATGATATTAAATAATTATTAATTGTTCACATTAATATCAACAATATTAAAAAAAATATGGTTTCTTATTAAGGTGATATAGTGGTCAATACTGCAAATAACATATATTTTTTAAATTATTTTTAAATAATTAATTAATAATTTCAATAAAAAATTAAAAATTAAAAATTAATTAAATAATTTATAAAATTAGTACAATAATATAAAATAAAACAAAAAAAGATAAAAATTAAAATAAATAAAATAAAATTATTGTTACAGTAACAAAATATAAAAGGTTTGATGCTTTTCTTTCATTCATCTACTATTTTACACTAAACAAAAGTCGATATATTTTAAGAAAGATCATCATCTTTCTCCTTTACTATAATATTCAAAAATCATATTCAATATATGCCACCAATCATAGCATCCAATTATATAAATTAAACACTACTTATAAGGTCCGAATATAATCAAGGTAAAAAAGCCAGCAATTTATACACCAATAATATCATCACAAGTTCATCTTTCAAGAAAAATCACAAGTTCAATTCATGAATAAACATATTATCAAAAAAGCAAGAGAAATCAAATATTATAAAAAGTGACAAACATAAAGTAATATATTAAAAAATATAAACTATATGACGTAAATTAATTTTTTTTAACCGAGGATTTCTACCGAGTAGACTATTCAACAATAAACTCTTTGTTTCTGTAAGGTACGACAAAAGGGGAAAAAACAAAACACATATTACAATTATTTTTAACTAAAAAAATTTTAAAATTCTTAAAAAATTCTTTACCTCAAATTTGGAGCGAACTAATTAGGATGTAATTTTTTTTGCCACTTTTTATATTTTCTCTCCAAATTTCCATTTTTTTTATCTTATAATTGTTCTCCATGTTTTAATAAATTTTAATTAGAAAATTTGACATAAATTAAGCTAATAAAAAAGCTCAAGCAAATCATGAGTAAAATTCAATTGAAAATTGAATAATATTTAATATAATAAAACATGAGAAAAAAAGAAAATGGTGTACTACTTTTTTTCAACGTTAAATAGAAGAGAAATAGCTGTGCATAGTCATGATAAGCAATTCAACAAAACTAAATAACTAAACATACATTTGTTAATAACAACAACAAAAAAGAAGCAAAAATTTAAAACAACTCACTTTAAAAGTTGAGAAACAATTATTGATCTCTCAAGCTGAATTTTATCTCTATAGCTTACTTGCCCCATTTAAAGATGCAACAAAAGTTAAGCTTCATAATTTAGGGATTAACATAACAAACTAATATATAAATCAATAAATGTAATATTAGGATAAAATCACTTATAGGGGAGGCTGTATTTTTTATGAGTACAAATATTAGGGTATATATAATAGTGTTTGAGATAAGTAGATCTATTTAGAGTCTGGTTGATTTACCTGTTTTTAATAGTTGATAGTTGGTAGTTGTTGCGGATAGTAGATAGCCAATAGCTGATAAATATAAACTGCTTGATAAAATTTTGTTAGTTATTGTTGTTTATATGTCAAATGACCATTTAGAGTGTCATTTATTTATAAATATAATTTTATTTACTTTTTATAATATTTTTTAGTTATGTAAATTATTTAAAAAAAATTATAAAGTAATAAATGATAATTTATTATCATTAATTTGTATATTATTAAAATAATTAATAGAAATTATTTAAAAATAACTTTTAAAAGTAAAAATATTAGTGCATAATTTTTAAAAAGATAATTATAGGTATAAATATTGTAATTTACAATAATATTTATTTCATTATAAACTATAAAAAATTAATTACATACATTTAATTAAAATGAAGCTATTTGTCATTAGTAGTTTTTAATAAGGGTAAAATAGTCTAAATAAAAAAAATACAAATCAACTATCAACTGATGAAAAAAGTTCCAAATAGACTTTATCAGATTAACCATTGTTTTGAATAAAACTAATTATCAACTGCTGATTTTAGAGTTTTATTAAATATTTAAATTATAGTTGATTAAGGAAAATTTTTTATCAGCTACTTCAATCAGCTAGCCAAGCGCCCTCTTAATAAATAAAATTTTGATGATACAGAAATTGCTTAAATTTTATATATTTATTAGAGTTTTAAGTGGATAAAAAAAAGGAATTTTTATTAAAATATTATAAATTTTAATAATTAAACACATAAATTTTTATGGGTGAATGCTAAATTATGAAAAAGGACACTTGTCAAAAATTGAACTTAATGATTTTGAAGCTCATCATTTAATATATATATCTATAATATATATAAATGTATGAAGAGGGGAGGGGAGGGACAAACAAAATTACGAAAAATTTTTCACTCATTATTATATTAAAATTGGATGATTTTATCATTTACTAATAAAAGTAAAATTAAATTAATTAAAATATAATTTAATTTAATAGAAAGTCTATTTTCTATTTTAAGTAGGTTAATTTCTATTTTATCTCTAATAAAAATTAAATTAATTAAAATACAATTCTAATTTAACTAAAAGTATGTTTCATTTTTTAATTAGATAAAGTTATATTTTATCTCTAACAAAATTAAATTAAATTAATGTAATTCTAATTTAATTGAATGTATATTTCATATTCTAATTAGATTAATTTCTATTTTATCTCTAATAAAAATGAAATTAATTAATATGCAAT
>CATIWM010435440.1:0-13135 GCA_949671775.1 Mallotus repandus
CAAATATCCAAAAACTTATCAAATTGTTCATTTTTCCTTTTAATTCTTCCAACTTTTTTTATTTTCTGTTTATTTATTTTTATGACCTATTTAATAACCTACATAAAATTTAATCATAAAAATTACTTCAATAAATTAAAAATATATATAAAAAATTTCAGCATATAAAACTAAAAAAAATAAACAAGACAATATAAAAGATGTAAATAAGACAACATAACTAGCAAGTGAAAAAAAATAAAAAAAAAACAGAATGAGGTACAAACTAGCAACGAAATCTATATAAGAAATCTATGTTGATCACTGATTTTATTCTATGTTGTGGTGTTGTTTGTGTCTCTATATATTCATAAAATTAATTAAATATAATCTATTTTCATGCAAAGAATATATTTAATATAAAATATTCTGTAAATTTAAAATATCTTATAAAATACTCATCATGAAACTTTTCTAATAATAAAATGCAGTAAATATAATATAAATAAAAGCATTTGAAGTGGTCATCATATTAGCATTTTGGCTAAAGAATAAAAGTAAAATATAAAAAGTCAATATTAGAAATATATCAAAGGGTCCTTTTACCCAATAAATGGCACATGAAGTTTAAATAGTCATAGCTCAACTGTGCAAGCAAGAAATGGCCAATAGAAATCATTATGTTCCAAGAAAAGCAAATTGCCTAGCTGATTGGTTAGCAAAAGACATGTATGCTCTTTCGTTTTCAAGTAATGTGTTTAATGTAAATCCTTTATTCTGGGATATTGTATCTACAGAACAAGTTATCTGATTTCTTTTTAATGAATGATGTTTTGGTAAAAAAAAAAGGCTTGATCACTGTGTATTCAATATACCAACAATCAAGTTCACAAAACATTTCATTAATGGAGAATTTGTTGATGCCATTTCAGAATAAATTGAGTCATCTGGAAAATTTTTTTTTTTTTTTTTGGGTCTCTAGGGGAAGATGGGACGAGGATAATTTTTTTTTTGCCCTATTTGATATCGGGCTCCTCAAAATCTACCACACTGAGTTCAAATGATCAATCATCTATGTCAAGATACTCCACTAGGACTTCCAAAATTTAGGTTAGCTCTTATTCCATCGATAATTTCTTTCATTTTAGTAGAGGTTTGTAATTCCTGTACGTAATGATTTTCTTTGTTCAATCCAGGTGAGTGTTGTCAGTTAAAAATGATTCATATCATGAAACACCACCACTTAAGGGACTTGCAGAGTTTAGTTCAAGAAGCTGGCATCAACTCTTCTTTTTGTTATTAAAAAGTTTGCTCTTTCTCGGGATGCTTAGATCCAAATATATAGAAATTACTGATGAATTCAAGGCTCAAGGACATTAAATATTGCTTACTAGCAACTAAAATAGTTGGTCGTCTTGTTCCCCTCAATGCATCAGATAATCATACTTTATTTTCTCTTTAAAGGCTATTACGAACTTAGGAGCCTTGCTTAAATTCTTAACGTAATTCTAAGCATGGCTGTTCCATTGTCATTGTTACAGAACAAAGCAAAACATGATATTGTGAAGAGAAACTAAATTAAACTCATAAGATTTTTTGTTTGCGTTTGTTTGTTGGCTGTATGAATTATGAAATGACTTATTCACTATCAATGTAATTTCTTCCACCCTTTGTGTGTGTGTGTTTTGCGTAGCTAGTCTCCTCTCTTTCCCCCTTCCCATCCTCTATTTTCCCTATCAAACATCAATGCGTAAATTAAACTCTTAAGTATATGAACAGATCACTGCAAACCAATAAACTCTTAACTATAAATCCTGGATGGCTATCATGTGCAACAAAGGAAAACAAGGCAACAACTATGCAGAAATCATCAATTTTTCATATACAAATTCATACATAATTGAAAATATTAAAATAAATAAATTAAAAATAATAAATAAAATAGTTAGATTCACTAACCTTGATAATAAAAATCTTTGAGCCAAGATCATGTGAGACTTTAAGGAAAAAATTGATAGAGAAAAGATTTTTTTTCTTTTCCAATGAGATGACGAATGATTTGGAATATAGGGTTTTTAGAATATAAGGATATTTTAGTAATAGTATTAGGAGAAAATAGAACTATTCGTGAAAAGCTCCCAATTGGAGCTGATACGAACTGGACCAGTTGGAGTCCTGAACAACTAACAACTCCTTGTAAAAAAAAATAACCAAACACCTTTTATTAGCTGTTGGGAACTAAACAACTATTAGTTGCATTCCAACAGCTAAAACAAACATCCCTTAAGAATTGATGAAAAATGCTGATGTTTGCTCATGTTGGATTGAGGCTGCTGCAAGACTGTTATTTGCTAAAGTGCTATTTTGAATTTGGCTGACTATAATTCTATTATTTACACTTGGATGACTATAATTTTATTATTTGCACTTGGATAACTATAATTTTATTATCTATTGGATGACTGTAATTTTATTATTTGCATTTGGATGATTGTTATACTTAATTTATATTTTTTGTTACTTTAGAACTAATTTATATTTGCATATATAGGCTACTTTATGTATTTTTTTTAGGTACAAACAAGCCCTTGACGAGCTCACAAACGAGTCCATTAGCAAGCCCATTAACGAGCTCATAAACGAGCCCATTAACGAGCTCATAAACGAGCTAAAAATGAGCATTTAAACGAGCACAATCCGAGTCTTGTTCACAAACAAGCTCGAGCTCGAACATCCTTCCATTAGACCGAGTCGAGTCCAAACACTCTAAAACTCAGCTCGACCCGGCTCGTTTACAACCCTATGCATGAATATATACACTATAACCAATAACCATAAACATGCACTTTCAAAAGTTGTACCCATATGTGCATGCATATGATTGTAAATCAAAGCCAAAGAATCCTCAGAGAAAGAGAAAAATTTGATTCCAAAAACTAAATTTATATACAAAAACAATTGCCAATAAAACAGAAACCAAAGTTGGAGCATAAACAAATTTAACCCATTTATTTATTTATTGGTTCATATATTTTCATGGTACAGTACCATAATAGGGCTAATAACAACGCAAATGCTATATGTATATATAGCTTCCATGGCCGCCGAAAAAAAACAACAGAATTATATAATATTCCGAACAGTACCCACTATAAATCCGAAATCCACACATATGTACATGAATAACAAAACGAAAAAAATCATGTATATACAAATATATCCAACAAACCTTTTACATAATTTCATTGAATTAAAATTAATATATAATTCAACAAAATTATGTATATCCAAAATCAAATTCACCAAATTGAATATAAAAATATTCCTAATGATTCAGCATGAACGGCTCTGATACCACTTGTTAGAAAAATCCCCAAATTAGATTAAAACCTTAAAACTCAATCTCATGTTAAATCAATAAAAATCATAACATAATAGCAGAAGCAGAAGTGGAAGCGGAACTGAATCCACAGATTAATTCTCTTAGATTCATGTGGCTGGCCTTCTAGGTCAGTACATTTTCCAAGAGAATGCTTTTAGGTTTTCTCTCTATATTCTCTCTAATAATGGGATTTAGAAAGAAGCAGGAATTAACAATAAGTATCACTTAGGGACCATAACCACCTATATATATATATATAGATAACTTTCCTGTTATCTTTCGGTATTTATTTATTTCAGCCCATCATTAAAATAGAAATTACCCATTAGCCTCTACACATTAAAGGCCCGCACCCTTTAGACACATTAAAGCCCAAATTATCTAAATCCGAATAATCACTTTTAATTGAGCTCACCTTATATGACAACCTGCAATACATAATTATTCACATATAAGTCCAATGTTGGATTAAGGATCCAACATATTTTATACATTTTTACACACAAATAATAGTACAATTTTAATAGAATATAATTAATAAAGAATAAAATAAAAAATATAAAAATTACTTGTAACAATTAGTTTATGCTTTATAGCTAGTCATAAAAATACATATACTGGTTATTTGACAAGATTTATCATGTATTAAATTTAAAATGATAAAAATAATATTTAATTAGTATTAATATGATTAATTCATTAACATTCTCATAAGAATTGACATAAAAAATTAAAAATAAAAAAACTAGTGACAATAACAGGATTAAAATAAAAATAATAAAACCACCAATAAAAAAATTAATTAATTTATATATTTTTTTTAGAAATTTGATTTATGTTTTATAAATGTAAAGAATTGAGAAGATGAGTAATTTATAAATAAATATAAAATGATAGAAAAATGAAAATTATGTATTTTCAATAAAACCTTTACCCCACCCCTAATTAAATTAATAGAAATACACATAAATGAAATTATCTGTTAAGGGATTAATAATTAATCTTAATTGTTTAAAATTTATCAAACAGAGTTAATGAGAATTGATGCCTTAAAGGAGCAACAGTTATCCTTTTTAATTCTAATCCAAATGCACCCTAATTACTATATGATTGAAAGTAGCTGATAATCATGATACCCTTCTAATCTTCTAACACTGTGAAGCTGGAAATCAAGTAAATAATTACATCAAGTTGTCCATGGAATATTTTTAGTTGGGCAAATTTTAAATTCAGTGCCAAACGGCTTTTGGTCCAATTATCTATTAATATATGCAAAGACATTATTATAAATAATGTGTGTAATAATGTTGGCAATATTACTATCTAACCAAACAAGGACATTATTATAAGAGCAAATTATAGTTTCTTCCATGAAATTTGACATAATTTATACATACCTCCCTCTTATTTTAGAATCGAATTTTTGCCTCCTTCAATTTTTACTCTATTAACATTTAAAGATTTTCGTTAGAGTTAAACCATATTTTCCGTTAAGTGCTATATAAAAAGACTAAAATGTCCTTTCAAATAAAAAAAAATTATAATTAATCGTAAAACACTAATAATATTTTAAACCTTTACATTTAGTAACATTAAATACATACATTTTTCACTTCTAATGATATGGTTCATAAAAAAAAAAAAGAACCATATTAGTAGTATTTTATAATTAATTATAGTTTTTTACCATTTGAAAGGGCATTTTAGTATTTTTATGTGGTATTTAACTGAAAAATTGGTGTAATTTTAATGAAAGACTTTAAATGTTTATGGAATAAAAGTTGTGAGAGTCAAATGCTCGACTTTTAAATAAGAGGAAGTCAAATATTAACTAACTCAAACCTCAAAGAAGAAAATATAATTTGCTTTTATTATAAATAACAATCGAAAACGAAGTACAGGACTTGATCTTTTATAAATAAAAGATTCTTTGAAGAATTAAGTAGTACTGTGATCTATCAGCTTTCATTTAATGGTGAAAATAGTTTAATAAATAAAAATAATAATTCTTATCAGAAATATAAAATAAGTGTGATCCGACATTTATAGATCTATGAATGTCATCCTTTTTTTCATTATTTATTAAAAATAGAACCTCATTAACGCTGGTTAATTTTTTTTTTTTTTTGGCAATCATGAAACCTGCTTAATATTTATACTATATTGCGACTACACTCTATTATTGTACGGGAAAAAGTGAGAAGGATGAAAGATGGGCAAAATGGGAAGTCAAAAATTGAGCAAGTAGTTTTGCCTTTGTACTTTATTTTATATTTTGGCATAATACATTCGTAACCTTTTATATTTATCACTTTTTATCATTTGACATCTTAATATATAGTTTGCCAATTTGATACATGAACTTGGTTAAAATGTACTAAATTCCACTAATATGATGACATAATGCATGTACCACACCTTGTATTTGTCACTTTTTGTCAATTTAACACATCTATTTGTATTTTTTTGTCAGTTAAACCCTTATGATGTAGCATATATTGATTCGTTATTTCATGTGTCAAATGGTAAAACTATAAGTTGAGATGTTAAACTAAAAAAAAATAACAAGTACATGAGGGCCATATATATATTATGCCTTATATTTTTTAGCAAGAAGCTAAAATTGCCTCCTCCTTTTCCTTTTTTCATTTTTGCTCATATATTTTATAAATCCATGGTAGATTTATGTATTTTTGCTGATAATACCTCCTTTTAGTGAGATTTTAGTAAACAAATTTGTTATTTTTGATACTTTGGTGGTTTGATCTGTTAAAATGTGTGTTTCTTGCTCTAATTTTATGTGTTTTATTAGATTTAAACTTTTCGCTAATTAATCTGCTGGTTACACTAAGTTGATAATATTTTCATCTCGATGCGATCACTTAATCCCTCTGTGCAATCTATGTCTCAGTCTACTGGATCTCACTAAAAAAGGAGTCACAGAGTCCATTATCAATAAGATTTAATCTACTTATTTATTTTGTAATATCAGTATTTGTAAATTTTAGAAATTTATGGTACACTATTTTATTTAATAAATCAGTCTATACTTCTCACCTTAATTAATTTTTTGATCAATTTAATGGAATATCAATTTTTTATTGTTTAAAAAAAATACCCCTGTGAGTCATGGAGCATCAATGGTGGGTCTCTGGTTCGAGACCAACCTTCCCCTCCCCACTGTAATGATAAAAATAAAGAGCAAGTAGCAGAATAAAGTTTTGCATTAGATGGTCCATCATTGAGCTTTGAAACATCAAAATAAAGTAAGTGTTGCTGGTCGTGTGCAAAAGAAAATTATTTTTATTTTATTGGGTTATTAATAATAGGAAAAATTACACATTTGATGTTTGAACTTTTCAATTTTTACTATTTTAGTGGTCAGATTTTTTTTTTTTTAATTGAGTGTTTGAACTCATTATTTTTATATCATTTCAGTGGTTCTGTCCGATAAATGGTGGCTTGAGTGTCCAATCAGCACGTGTGGGACCCACCTTCAGCTACGTAGCTCACCACGTCAACATACTCTAACAAAATATTATATTAAATGGCTAAAATGCCCCCATTTTTTATTTCTTTATGAAAAAAAAAAAGAACACAGTGCAGAGAATAACAACAACAAAATTTCGATTGAGCAATTTTTTGATTTCCATCCTTCAGTATGTTTACAATGCTCAACAATCAAAACTAACCCCCTACTCCTACGATTAGGGGTTTATAGGGAAAAGAAAGCCAAAGAAAAAAGACAAAAAGAACAGAAAATTTTTTCTATTTCTTTGAATCGTCTCTCTTTTCTTCCATTATTTTCCGATTGAATTTCATAGCTATTTTTTAGCTCTCCTACTCCTACAATGGCGGCCTCTTCTTCTACTACTGCTACGATCACAACTTCAACTCACTCTTCACGATACGCTTCATTCTACTTATCGTTATCATCTGCTAAAATCTCACCATCTCACGTCCTTTCACACAGGCCTCCATCATCATCGTCATTGTTGTCATCGCAAGTCGCCGTTAAATCTATGCGCTTGGCTTTCTCGCTGTTGCCGATAATTCTACTTATCGAGAATCACCGACTTCCCTTAACCGATTAAAGGACACTACTCTGTGGACTTCCCGTTGGTTAACGCTAACGTTGTTGCTGCTGCTGATGCCAAAGGGTCAGCCTCACTTTATTTTTATAAGAAAAAAATTTGTTGTTTTGATTTTATTTAATGATTTTAATTTTGTTTTAGTGTGTTTGTGAGTGTAAGCAAGTATAACCTGTTGCTGCTAAAAGCTTTGGTGAGAGATTTCTAGCACTGGTTATAGGTTTTTTTCTTCTTTATGTAATAAGGCTAACTATGTCATGAAATCACAATACAAAAGTGTAAATAATGATTTCTTTTTTTTATTTTTAATAAAAAATGCATAAAAAGTTTCTTCAAGTCCTTCTTTCCTGATGCAACCTAAAGATCAAAGCGTTATTTCAATAAACATGGACAATTAAAAAAGGAAGAAGCTACTTCTACACCAACATCAACACAAGTGCCATCAATTACATACAATTCATTCATAGCAATTATGAGCAAAAGGAGATATGGCTAAATCTATTTTATGTAAGTGTATACAATCCTTTTATCACCTTCAAATGGGTTCTTCTTCTCCTGGCTCTTAAGGCTTTGATGATGAGCCATCTAGCGCTACTGCTGGTATCAACTGCAAACAAAAACACGATTCTTCAAAATTAAGGGCCTGATGAAATGGGTTATGCAAAAGCAAGAGGCCACTCAACATGATGATGGAGTTTTTTTTTCTTGGACACCATAGAGAAGAGTAAACATGACCAAATGGTAAGAGAAGAATCCTTGATAGAGGTTGAAGAAGATGAATGGGATTAGAGTTGGGTGTTTGTGGGATTAAGGGTTTTTTGTCTTAATCGATAAATTAACTAGGGATATTTTTGTCATTTTCATTGTTGTTGAGGATGTGGCATGTATCATGTGTAAATAGTGGGTCCCACACATGCTAACTACACACTCAAGCCGCCACTCACCGACGAAACCACTGAAATGATACAAAAATAATGAGTGGGTAAATTCTATGAACGATACCAAAATTTTGCGTTCGATTACAAAATGGTACCATTACTTCAATTTGTATCATTTTGGTACCAAAACATCGATTTTAGTTGCACTGGGAAGTCTCAAACACACAATCAGGCCAAAGTTGATGATGTGGCAACCGAAGATGCCCCATCAGCAGTCATATCGTATGACACGTCAGCAATAAAAAAACAAAAAGTGAAAAAAAAAAAATGCTTAAGTCAATGATGTTGCTCTTTCAGAATTGGATTATTTCAGAATTCTCTCAACATGTCCGAAAAGTAAAATATCAAACAAGTTGCAATAGTTTGCTAATGTGGTATACGATGTGACTGCTGATGGGGCATTTCTGGTTGCCACATCATCAAATTTGGCCTTATTGTGTTTGGGACTTCTTGGTGCAACTAAAATCGATGTTTTGATATCAAAAAGATACAAATTGAAGTAATGGTACCATTTTGTAATCGAGTGCAAAGTTTTGGTACCATCCAGAAAATTTACCCAATAATGAGTTCAAACACTCAATTGCAAAAAAAAAAAGTCTGACCACCAAAATAGCAAAAATTGAAAAGTTCAAACACCAAACGTGCAATTTTTTCTTAATAATAATAACAATAATAACAAATAATAATAATAAATTCCCTAGCAAATTGCAATGAATATTTGCTAAGATATTTCTCCAACTTTTTACAGCAAATATAATTGAAGATTTGTCTATATTATAATTGAAATTTGGTCCCTCTGTTACAAAAAAAATAAAAAAGAAATCCTCCATTCTAGTGACTTGTACCAATTATAATGTATTTAGCATTATAATTATAACTTAATTTAAAACCTTCTCAATGTAATAAAATTTTTGCCACTCAATCAGCATATCTTGGCTTTTGCCATTAGTAAAGTTATAATTTAAGTGTGATTTTAATATAACTTTACAGCAAATGTAATTGAAGATTGGTCTGTACTATAATTGAAATTTGGTCCCTCCACTAAAGTGAAGTATACCAATTATAACAAGTTTAGCTCGCTACCCTTAGTCCAAAACCTTCTCAATATAATAACATTTTTGCTGTATAATCCGCATATCCTTACCTCCCATTATTAATAAAGTTATAATTAAAGTGTGACACCAAATATGTATACTATAATTGAAATTTGGTCATTCCACTATATAATTGAAATTTGGTCCTTCCACTACAGTGAATTATACTAATTATAAATATTTGAAGCATTACCACTTTGTTCAGGGGAGTGGAGTGTTAGGGTTTTCTCTCTGATTGGTTTTCTCTCACACGTTTTTCCTTGGGCGGCCGCTACTCCGAGAAATAGTGGTAGCGCCATGAAAATTTCACCTTTCTCTCTTTAGTTTTAGATCTTAGTTTCTATGGCTATCCTCTTATCTTTTCAGCTGTTCTTTGTATGTATTTTTATTTCTTTAGTTCTCTTAACCAGATTTGGTTTCTTTTGGTGCTTCGAAGATTATTTTCCATGCAATTATCTTCAAAGTTTTATGGGTTGTTTCTTAAAACTTATTCATAGTCTTTTGGAGGCTTTAGGCCCTCTTATTTTAGATATCCTCTCTAGATGGTCTCCTTTGTGCTTGGTTTGGTATTCAGATACACAGAATCTGTTTAATTGTTTGAACGGTCTTCCCGCTTCTGATGTAGATTTGCTGATCCCTGGAAGTCATTCGTACGGCTTACCCGTTTCTCAATCTGATGTTCAGGCGACCATTCATCTCCTTGTTCAAGGTGTGCCTTTCATTGCCACCAATTTGCAGAAAAGGTTGAAAATTTGGTATGGCCTAAACATTTACCAAATTTTTATGACTCAATCTATAGCCAATCCTTTTGTTCGATTGGATTTTCATTCTGGTATACCCATGATCCTTTTAAAGGGTGGGGTACTGTAAGTGGTTGCTGTGTATCTAGTTTACTTTTCTCAAGTTATCTTAGAAGTAAGATTTCTAATGGTGATGATATGATGTACAAAGCTATGACTCTATGTTTGTACTCTGAACATATTTAATGAATAGTTTTCTTTCTGCCCAATTTTTTTTGGAAGTAGTCCACAGGATAAAGCTGTGAAAGGAAGATGCATTGAACAAAGCCAAAGGACAAAGGCGAGTACTAGGTACTCACAGACCAAAATAAGAGCTAAAAATTACTGTAGCTCCAAATGCCAACGGGCTGGGCAACCATTTTTCAGTCAGCAAGAGAAACTAAGAACAAATTAACCTACCAAAGTTTCCCAAGTGACTATGGCAACAATAAAAAATAGATAACAACATAAAGAGATACAGACCATTACAATTGGGAAGCAAAAACAAAAAAGGCTATCTGTAAAACCAAAACATCTATTACAGCTAATCAAGCTGCACGGGAGCACCCGCTGTAGCACCCGGCCTTATCATTTCCTGCACTTCAAAACCTTTTGAATATAATAGAATATTGGGAAAAGTTGCAAACACCCCACTAAAGTTTTACCCTAATTGCCGATATGCCATTAGCGTTATTTAGGGTTTTAATACACCATTGACATTTCAAAAATGGAGCGCATAACCCCCGAATGTTAACATCTGTCTATGTGGTAGCTGGGATTTACAATTCATGAGTACAATTAAGACTTGTAACTTTTTTAGTACAATTAAGTGCTAAATTATAAAATTTTAAAAAATTTTAAACCTATAAAATATATATTTTTTTAATTTTTTCTTGAATTTAAAAAAATTTTGTAGTCCCATTACATTTTTTTAATTTTTTATTCAATTGTTAAAATTTTAATTTTTTTTATTCAATTGTTAAAATTAAATTTTTGTAGTCCCATTACATTTTTTTCCCTAAAATGATAGTCATTTTGAATCTATAACCACTTTTGACTATGCAAGCTAGGATAGTTTAAGACTATACAATAAGCTAACTTTTAAAATTTGGGTGTTAAAAAAATTGCTAGTTAATTAAGAAATGTATATTATGTTAACTTAATTAGCATGTCACACTGTTTATATTAATTTTTGGGATTAAAAAAATTTAATTTTAACAATTGAATAAAAAAATTTTATTTATCACTTATTGTGTAGGTTTAAAAATTTAAACTAATTAATAAAATTTTAAAAAATTTTAGTCAACCATTGAAATTAAATTTTTGGGTTAATTATCAATTTTCTATTTATATTAATGAATAAAATTGGATTTGAAATATATATCATTTAATTGTAAAATTTTTTAAATTCAAGAAAAAATTAAAAATATATATTTTAGAGGTTTAAAAATTTTTTAAATTTTATATTTATGTTATATAGATATTTTAAAAATATTTATCAATTTTGTTTGTTAGTAACTCTTAAAATTAACTTTTTTTATTAATCTATAGGACTTAATTGTACTAAAAAAAAGTTACAAGACTTAATTATACTCATGAGTTATGGGTTCCAGCTACCATATAGACAGATGTTAACGTTTGTTAGGTTATGCACTCCATTTTTGAAACGTTAATGCTGTATTAAAATCATATATAATGTTAATGATATATCAGCACTTAGGATAAAACTTTAATGAGGTATTTACACCTTTTTTCGAGAATATTTCCCACCTAATCGGCATCTATCCAGCTCCATTATTAACAAAGTTATGGCTTAATATATCTCCAACCACTTGTATTTGTCTCAATTTGTCATTTTAACACTTGAAGTACAAAGTTTGTCAGATAAACACCTAAACTTATTATAACCTAATTTATAAATACCTCTATGCTGTTTTAGCTTTTCACTGTAGCGCGTGTTTATTAAACACGCTGACAAGAATGACACGTGGACAAACTACAAAATATTACAAAACTACCCTCGTCTCCTTCCTTGCACCTTCTGCAACAACGTTTTATAAAAAACCTTCTTTTGCACGCAACGCTAACCAAACCAAAGCACAGCACATCACCATCCTTTCTAAACCTAACACACATAAAATAAACAATTTGGCATTGTGTTCTGCAAGCAATTCAATTGTGTGAGAGATTTGAACACCAAAGCTTTGACACTGCCACTTGGTTGGATCTCTTTTAAATATATGTATGTGTCTCCTTGTACAATCCAAAGAAGCAAAAGCAGGTACATATAAGATTGCGTGATTGAATGAATTTTCTCAAGAAAATTTATCCTTTTGTTATCCACTAAAAATCCTTCTTAAGAAAACAATCCATGACCATGAAAGTTTTTGCTGCAGCATTCCCTCTATATAAGTCCAATTCTCCTCTATTTTCTCTCCATAAACCTTTCTTATCCCTACACACGTTTTTGCTTCTTCTTCTTTAATTTTCTCTCTGCCTAATCATACCCTTAATATTATTAATTATAATTATACTGATTCCCGTATGGCTGCTTGCGTTGACACTCTAAGAACAGATACTTCTTTCTCGCGATCCAAACAGGTCTTATTCTCAAACTGATCATCATAATGATCATTCATAAAATATGTTTGTGAACATATATCATCGACCCAGTTTTTCTGATAATGTTTCTTGCATACCCATCTCCAAGAATCACGTGAAAACCCTATATACACGTCCAATTGTGGAAGATCAAGATCACCAGGAATACAATGTTAGAAAAGATCTATGGCTCAAAATGCAAGAAGAAGCAAGATTAGATGTTGAGCAAGAGCCAATTTTATCTAGCTACTATTACACATCAATTTTTTTT
>CATIWM010435484.1:0-12057 GCA_949671775.1 Mallotus repandus
GTTCACGAACATTCTAAACGAGCCCGTTCGCGAGCTTGTTCACGAGCCTGTTCACGAACATATTAACGAACTTGTTTGCGAGCTTTAACGAGCCGAGCTTTAAGGTGTTTGAGCTTTGTTCGTTTATCTTTCGAGCCTCAAAATTATGTTCGGGCTCTGCTCGTTTAACTTAACAAACGAGCTTGAACGAGCTTTTAACGAGCCGAACTCCGAGCAGCTCGCGAGCGGCTCTGTTCATTTACACCCCTAATTTTATGTAAGGTACATTTTAGTCACCCCCAAAAGTCTCTTAACATATTTTATTTGTAATTTGGACAGGTTTTTTTTCTTTCTTTTTTTTAAGTGGACAAATGGTGCTTGCAAAACATGTGACTATTTTACTACTGTTGGCACTTGGCACTTTACAATAATTTAAAGCCAAAAAAAAAATCAATTACTTATATTGTTACAACTAATTAAAAAAAATCATTAAATATTAGATGGTGTAATGTTTAAATTTGATTTATGTTTATGGATGTTCAAAAAGCGTAAGTAATTACCAATATTTGTTGTCTTAAATGGTGTTTGAAATTTCACCCAATAAGATTTCAAGTTCAAATCTTATTTATAAACAAATAAATTTTGAAAAATCTTAATCCTAATTTTCCATTTTGATTAATACAAAAAAATGATAACAGCTAAATTTTCCTGTTTCTCCCTATTGTTTGGCCGTTGAGAAACTGCCATCAAATTTGGTCTAACCTATATTGGTACAGACTCCATGCATTATTTATTTGAATTAAGGTTTGTCAAACATATAGTACCTCCAATATTCAATTCAAATCAATTTGCTCGTTTCTTTCATTTTTACTGTTCATCTTCTTCCTTACAGTTTTCCACTGGTTTTGAATTACAAAAATCATCAAATACCAGATTTAGTTTAATTTTGTTTATAAATAAATTTTATATAACTCAAACTTTTGTGGGTTTAACCCTTTATATATATATTTGGTGTTATTTTAGTTATAGTTTGGTAATAGATTGTGATAGCTTTTGTAATAGCTTGATGATATTTTGGTTTTTCTTGTTCAAAATCTATGGAGAAGTCCAAGATCCCCAGCTACAGCTCCTTTGTGAAGCAGATGTCCAAGCGGAAGGAAGATGGCTACAGCTCCAGATCTGTTCTGCCAGTGCTCGAAGGAAGAAGGTGGAAGCTGAAAAATCTTCAAGCTTGGAGTGGCTGTTGCTGGGTTTGGATGAACAAGCTGCAGCTCCTGCTTTCAGTCCCGCAACGCTTAGCCAAAAGGCTATTTCCCTAGCACCCTCTATAGTTGTATCTTAAAGCACAAATACACTTCCAAGGTGCTTTGAAGATTTGGCTCGGCTGCTCTCCAACATAAACGGATTTCTCATAACCGTTGTTGGGTTGTTGAGTTTACAAAAACTCACATTTGAGCTCTCTTTCTCTCTGCCATGGTTGCTAGTGGCAGGATGTTCAATTTCCCATATTAGGGTTTCTTTAGGGAAGAAAGAGTTTGTGGGTTTGGACTTATATTTTGTGTGGGCTGCTCTAATGTATGCTTGTTAGGCTCTACTATGTAATTTCTTTTTTATCTAATGATGTTTTAAATTGTTGTTAAAAAAAAAAATAAAATCAATTAGCTGGAGTCCTTAATGCTAAACAATCAATCTTTCGACAAGATATATAACGAAATCATGTCCCAGAATCAAGCCTTTGTGTTGTTGTATATATTCCATTTTTTTTTTTTTTGATCTTAGTATGTATTCCAATTTTTTTAATCATGTATATATAAACCAGTATCGGTGGACAAATGTTGTTTTCGTTTAAACGATATATTCAGTTCAAATTGTAGTATATATAATATATAAATTTAAAAAACAGCATAAATTTATATGAAAATTCAATATCGTCATAATTAAACATTTAGATTAGATATAACCTTTTCGTAAATTTAAATAATTTTTATTTTATATCAAATACATAAGAATTCAATTTATAAATACACTTCATAATGATTTATAAAATTAATTTACACAAAATATAAGTACTAAAACTACTTGACAAGTTTTAGCATATAAAGCAATCCAATACACAAACACACACACACCATTTGCACAATAATTTTCTATGAGGAGAGGAGCTATCTATACATGTCTTTTGCCAACAATCTTGGGCTAACATTAATTTCTGGTCGCTATTCTTGTAAAACAAAGTACAAACATCACCAATGACATTGTATTGTTAGAACTAATGAATAGAGCTAAATAACTCACATGAACCAAATGAAAACTTTTATTATTATTGTTATTATTATTATTTTTTGTAGTTTACCTACTCAGTGGTCCACACATTCAAATAACTGCAAATCTTTGAGATTATCAAGAGTGAGTTCAATTAATAGATATTTTACCACTTTTGAGATTGTGTGTCTCTACTCCTATTTTAGTTTTAGCTCACATGTTTCTCCCCCTCGTTCTTTCTAAAGGGAGAAAAAAGAAGTGAGAGAGAGGGATTGCAACTAGACCTTTTGGACCTCTCTTTTGCAGTCAAAAAATGATTATTGACGTCATTGCTGAAGTATTCACTCCCACTATGACATCAACAGAAGTACAAAACCCTTACTTTGTTTCCAAAAATACAAGGCATAAGCTCAAGACATTTTTGCAAAGAGTCTTTTATTAAGTTAACGTCAGATGATTTAATGTTTATTATAATTTAACCATGAGTTGATCACTTATTCACTTATAACACTACTGTTACACTTAATGTACATCCTCAACAGAGACATGCCTATTTTATCCGTATTTTATAGAACAAAGCAAGTGCTTTCGCTTGATGTAGAGGACTCACCGAGAAACTCTGATCGCAACTGCATCAGCAGCCTGCCTAGATAATTTAGGCCTTCACCTTCACGGCCTCCACCCCAAAAAAGATCATGTGGTGAAGCTTCGACAAGAACAGATCCAGCAGTTGAGAGTAGCATAGAGTTCAGATGAGGATAAATAGAGAACTTCCTTTTTAATGCCCTGTACATAATATCAATCTTGACATTGTCCCAATCAGATCTCACCTGCAGATCACATGGATCATTAGCTTTTGTTAGATTGCTGGGAAAGTCCCAGGAATAAGTTCATGCTGTAGAATTACCAATGCAATCATTGTACTTGGTGCATATGGGAAACAAGAAATGCAAAACCTATGGACATTGAATCATAAAACTGTCTAACAATTTGAGGCACAAATTTTTCTGTGTTATTAACATTGTAGCTCTAGAATATACTGACATCAACAGGCATTTGCCATTCTTGAATTCCACAAAAGCAGCCGTGAATTTCAGAGAAATAAATGAAATGGACAAATATTACACGTGGTAATTAATGCCATTCACTGGTATATTATAGTTTCACTATTTTACCAAGAAGAATTGATGTGTGCAGTTCATGAGCATTGGAGTGTTCTACTGTCAAATTAGATATTAGTTCTTTGGTGGTCTGATACTACACCCCAATACAACTCCCTTTTTTCCTCTACGTTTTGTTTTGCTGCTTAGAGGTAGGTACTTGTTCATCCACTGGGAAAGTATTTGGGGGGTCATGCCACCTTCATGTACTTTGGGTTTCAAATAAAGAAGCAATAATACAAGTAAAATCCGAAGAACAGTATCTAACATCATAGAATGAGGCTTGTTCTTAAAAGTCATGAAGAAGTGTATCAAAATTTCTGTCAAAGAGTACAGAGGAAAGAACCAGATCCAGCCGCTGCCTCTGCATTGACCTTCCGATTCGTGCTGCTTCCTCTGGACTTCTTGCTGATTTAATCCTTTCAATGCAATCTTTTGCCTCAGGATCATTCACGCCAAAAAACTTGTGCGCCTACAAATCCAGGAAACTGTGATAGAATGTCTATGTTTTGAGTACAAGAAAATAAAACCAATGATGATAAGGCAAAAACCTGGTAATAATGCTCTACACTTGACCATGTAGCATGGTCACCATTGTCGTCAAGCATTTGAATTGGATGAGGAGAAAAATTTGAAAAAGAACCATAAGGATCCCATGTTTTATAAAAGAATATGATGCTTGATTCAAAAGGAGTGACAGACGGATCAATTGCAAAAGTTTCATCCTCTGATGGGATATTTGGAGTAAGTTCTGGGATAGGCTGGAGAAATCCACTAACAAGCATATCTGGTCCAATCTATTCATGTGTCAAAAAGCAACCACAATGAGAAGGCAGCAGGAAATTTTACAAAAACAAAAATGTGTTGCATCACCATTTCCACATTCAATATCATCCTTTTCCTTGCATACTAGTGGCTACATGCCAGTCAACGAATAATAGGTTTGCAGATATAGAAATTTTGCAAAAACATACAGGGAGTGCATCACCATTTCCACACTAAATATCCTTCGCTTGCCCATCTAGCTTATGCAGTAATGCATTCCAATGCATAAGTTGACCAGGTATTCATCAAATTCTAAGTATCATATGTTAACTCTAGAACTGCTTCCTTCCCAAAAAGCATAATTAATTTGCTTAATATTGCTTGCCATAAATGAAGCTGCAAGGCCCATGGTCTAAATAGTAGCCAATAAGCAGCTCTTGGTCCTGGAGATGAAAGTAAGGATCAATTTATTTCAGGGAACGGCCAGTTCAGCATTAGGACATAACCAACACGGAGGCTAGTTCAAAATGATATTGATTAGAACTATGAATGAAGCCAACCAAAGTAGTAAAATGAAGAACCAAAGGGCAGAGGGAGACTTCCAGTTCCAATCTGTTAGTTAAATCTAAATCGTGGAATGTGAATTTAACATTTTCAGCCAGATCCTTCAAAGATGCATCAGGTATATATCCCTACATGCTCCAATAAGAACACACCGTTGAAGACTAAAGGGTGGTGTCTCAGCCCATGTTTAATTATAGCCAGTACAATATTAAACACAATTACCAAGAACAAGTTGAAATAAATAACTTAATTTAATTTAGGGACATAGTAGTTTACTCATTTAAAAGGGGGAAAAAACTCATAACCGACCTGCTCATAGCAAACATCAATTAAATCCAAGGCTTGTGACATCTCAACCATCCCTAGTTCACCCACAGGAGAGGGAGCATTCTTTCCACCAATAATCTTAGGGGCAACAAATGCGAAAACCTGAAACAAAGAAGTAATTGTAGAACTGAGGTTAAACCCATGTTTGACTTTAAGCTGTCAAAAGAATGTTTCATCTCTCATCAACAACTTCAGCTTTTGACTTTGGAGAGGTGGTTGCTTAGCATGGTACAGGAGAGTGAAGTGTTATTCTAAAACTAAACTAATATTTAGGTGCATGGTTAAGTACTAGGATGAGGTTTGGGTCACACATAATGAAGAGTAATAAAAAGCACATTGTCGTCTGGCTAATAAACTAAACTTTTAGAATATATGGTTGGTTAATGTTTCCCATCTTATTTCTTGTTTAAACTGAAGCACTGGATGTCCACCAAAGTTGGATTTGTAAGGGAACTTTGTAAATGTTCATTTCACTATTGTAAGAGGAAAATTTTGAATATAATGTCTCCATGAAAGTTTTCCATTTAAAAGGAAATACCCTAGAGAATACCACATATACAGAACATAGAAGCTATAACATTAGGAAAAGGATAAACCTTATGTATAACACCAGCTGAGATAGCGGATGCTGCTAATGTCCCTCCACACTCCCACAAAATGGAAAGATATCCACGATCATGAAAATATTCCATGACGTCTCTAGGATTTAAGATTTCAAACTCGACCACTTCAACCCCTTTGGAAGCAAGCACTTTCTGCAAACTCCTCCTAGCACCTCTTTGTGTTACAACTATAGTAGGAACGTCAGAAATGTCCCAAAGGTTTGCTTCCTCAGGAAGATCAAGTGTCTGCGACATCACAATCCGCATAGGCATATGTCCAACACCATGTCTAGCAGTCAATCTTGGATCTGATTCAAAAAATTAATTAGTCAAAAAAAAAATACACTGGGTAAATGAAATCAATTACATGATCAAAAGTAGTGATCATACTTACTGTCCTTACGTACGGTATTTCCTCCAACAATAATAGCATCACTTCTCCCTCGCAATTCAAAAACTCGATTCCTTGACATCCTACTACTTATCCATGCTGCATGTCCAGAACTAGCAGCAATTTTTCCTGTTTGCATCGAAGGAACAAAAAAATCAAAAGTGAATCATACTTCATTAATATCCAGTACTAGAAATTTAGTCAGAATTCTCACCATCGAGAGTCATAGCATACTTGAGAATAGAGAAAGGAAGTCGAGAAATAGCTCTATGAATCAAAGGAGCATTGACAAGAAGGCATGATTTTCGAGCATCCTACATTTCATTTGGCATCATCTTAACCTATATGAAATGATAAAAGCTACATAGCTTAATGCGTAAGCTAAAATCATAGTATACCTCAATAATCTTACTATGGAGATCCTCTCCAAGAACATCAACCTGCAAGCCTTGACTTCTCAAAGCTCGAACAGCATTGCCCTGAAGATGCCTCAACGGATGCCTAATCCCAACCACAACTCTCGTAATATGTGCCTAATCCACGCCATTTCGTCAATAATCTTTTTTCTTAAAGCTAAAACTATAATTTCACTCACTGAAATCAAATTTTTATATAATGATAAAACAAATTAACCTGAACAAGAGAAGAAATGGCAGAGTGATCTCCATGGCAATCACCAGGTTCTAAATTCAGATAAGCAGTAGCACCTTTGCTCCACTCACCAGCTGCCTCCACAGCTTGAACCTCCGCAGGTTTAGTTCCTTCCGCGTATAAATAGCCTTCTCCGGCAATATTTCCTGCTTTAGTAACTATTACGCAACCGAAATTCGGATGTGGAGAGGTAAATCCGGCAGACTTGTCTGCTAACTCGGCTGCGCGTTTGATAAACGCGGCATTGGTGGAGTGAGAATGATTGTTGCCGCTGCTGTTGTGATTGAGAATGGCTTTGCAGATCAAAGGTGATGAGCGGTAACAGTTCGTCGCTAAATAGAATGACATTTCTTTGACATATGGGAAGGTTCTGCTGTGTGTTTTGGTTGGATTTAGTTGCAGTAGCAAAGTTTGCGACTACGGCTGTGCATGGGTTGGAGCAAGTCAGAAAATACCCATTCTCCGGACCCGAACCGAAATTCGGAGAATTCTAAACTAAAAAAAGAACATAGCCAACAAAAAACCATCAGCAGTTATACAAAACTAAAAAAAAAAAATCCATTTTTTTTAAAACAAATGATACCCATCAATTGAAGCAACAATGCTCAAATCTAGTTAGAATAGAATAAAACACAGAGAATTGTAATTAGATTATTCATGCATCAGTTACTAATTACAAATTATTCTATTATTTTGATATTGCAAACTAAATTATAAAAAAATTCAATTGATCACATGAATTTCTTGCAACCTGAACTATCCAATTGTAATAGTTGTCATAAACTGCTCGTCTGATTGCTGTTGCTCAAATTTCTTTGAACTGTTAAAATGCCAGTCAATTTTAAAAAAAGCATTGAAATAAGAAAACTTAAAAAAACAACACAGAACCAGACAAAATTCAGTCAATTATGCCACAACAAGTATCCTTTATTAAAACGATGTACAAAATTATTTAACCATAACGAAACATCAAAGCTATATATGCATGGATGATGTAAAGAGGCTGGATTGGCCTTTTTATTTAAAAGAAATAATTATTTTCTTAATGCTGAGTCAATTCTTGAATTTCCTTTTTTAATAGTTTTCAAGGCAACATTTAGGCAGAGAGACAACCTTGGTACCCCCACAATCGAAGGAAACTTCCTTCTCCAAACATGATTTAAGTGCAAAAGCAAGGAAGAGTCATGAATGGAATTAATAAACTGGCCTTGTACAAAGAAGAAAAGGTCATGAGTTGCAGCCCATGTTCCATACTCATATCTCAGAATGACTATATATATATCCTTATCTTTATTTAGTTCATTTCTTAGAAATTTATATCTTTGTAACGAAATTTATTTACTATTTCGCGTGCATTTTTCCTTTGTTCTTATTAATTATAGACCATATATGTTCATTGTTGCTATATCTTTCAAATAATTTATATTTTGAAAATACTAGATTAAGTAAAAAACAAAAGGAGAAAATATCAGAATCAGAGGGGTGAAAAAAACTAATTCCAAAAGAATAAAAAAAAACAACGATTCAAAAACCAAGACAACACTGCCAAAAATCTAGAGCTGATTTACACAAAAAAAAAAAGAAAACTAAATAAGCGTCACCTTAAGCTCTTTTTTTGCACATGAAAAAAAAAAAAACAAATACCGTGCAACTTGAAAAAAAATAATAGAAGGATTTGGCCAAAGGGAACTACATAACAACAAAATCATAAGCTCATAAAGAAATATGAAAAAAATATAAATCGTATCAAATCAACAAATACTCACAACTCATTTTTAGAATGATGACATAAATGACAAATATTTAACAGAATGTTTTCTTCAATGAAGTAAAACACTTGATAGTGAAAAGAAAACAAATCATTGAAAAGAGGCCCTTGTTTCTCCATGCTCCACTTAGTCTAAGAAATTAGCAATCCAGTATATAACAGCTCACTCAAATATTAGAGCACCCACTAAGAGAAGAAATCATTTAAAATAAGCAAGCAGCCTTCGTTGTTTTCAAATGAACCAATGTCAGGCGAAAATACTAAAATATAAATTTAATACATTCTCTAAAGAAAGAGAATGACCCAGGTCCAATTTCAAGCCATCATTTATAATAGAAGTGAAGAATGAAAGTAAAACAAAATGTAAATCGGCAGGAGGCAGGCATATGGTTTTGCATCCTTAACATGCAAAATAGAAGCAAGGAATCAAATAAAAAATCCAAGCAAAGAAGAATAGAAACATGTAGGAATCCCTTTTTTCAGCTGCAATAATTTTAAAAACAAATAAGGACTAGATTTTATAAAAATCAAAAGCAAATTAAAAAAATAAAATCAACATCACCTAGAAATCAAAGGTATTTGAAACGAAACAACCTAAATTAAAACAAAATTATGGAAAGCATAAATCAAACGAAGGAAAAAAGAAAGCATGACCTTTCTTTCATCGGCAGGGGATCTAGGTTTTTTTTGAAAACAAAAACGCCAGGATTGCATGATGGAAAAGGAGACACCGGCTAGAAATCAAGCAAAATCATAAGCACAGCAAGGAAAATCAATTGAATCAGAAGGGTGCATGGCGCGATCTGAGAAACGAAAAAGTAGGAGAAAGGGAATGGGTGCGAGAGAGGCGGCAACGGCGGCGGCCGATAGGAATGGAGGAACGAAGAGTGCTAGGGTTGGGCATCAATCAATGGAGGGGAAGCTAACAAAAAAAGGCATGATGAACGACACCGTTTCAAGCTCATGAAGGGCATTAGTGTCATAATTCGTAAGACGACGTCGTTTTTCTAAGGGCTTCTCGGAGCCTTGGTTGGGGCGAGCGGAGTAGATAAAAGCAAAACGGATTGAAGGCGGTGGCAAATTTGTGATTTCTGTGAAATTGGGGGCTGCAAATATCACTGTTCATATACATTCAAATTCCAGCCCAACTTTATTTATATTAGTGGGTAAAGGTACAGTTTTTGTCTACTGTTAAATGGAGGGCCTAAAAACTTTATTTTTCAAATTTTTTTTTATTAAAATGAGCCAAGAAAATCTTCAATGGCAAATGCACACCTAAGCATATAGATGAACGGCAAAAATGTACCTTTACCCTATATTAATAGATAAATAGATTTTAATATTATAAATAAAACTTTTTATAGTAAAATTGGTAGCCATGCTCAAATTATTTTAATATGTATATTAAAATAAAGCTTAAAAGTGTAATATAATTAAAAAAAATTAATATTATTAGTATAAAATATTTAATATAAAGTAAAAAATGTATACTTTCTTATTTTTAATTTATTAGTTATTATTATTAAATATTATAACAAATTATTAATGCTACAATTAAATAACTTATCTCTAATAACAAAACTACATAGTTTTGGATAATAAACTTAAAAGTGCAATTTAATTAAAAAAATTTAATATTATTAGTATAAAATATTTAATATAAAGTAAAAAATGTATATTTTTTATTTTTAATTTAGTAGTTATTATTTCTAAATATTATAACAAATTATTAATGCTATAATTAAATAAATTATCTCTAACAACAAAACTATATGGTTTTGATCAAGAGAATTAGGTTTTTTTTTTCTTTTGGCCATAAGAAAAGAGAATTAGAGTAATGGATGTTAAAGTTTTCAAAACTACGTAGTTTTGATTAAAATTATGTAGTTTTGTTGTTAGAGGTAAGTTATTTAATTATAGCATTAATAATTTGTTATAATACTTAAAAATAATAACTAATAAATTAAAATAAGAAAGTATACATTTTTTACTTTATATTAAATATTAATCGTTGACTTCTTGCCAGTTGATTTTGAGTTTATACTAATAATATTAAAAAAAAAATTAATTAAATTGCACTTTTAATCTTATTATCTAAACCTACGTGGTTTTGTGGTTAGAGATAAGTTATTTAATTATAGTATTAATAATTTGTTATAATATTTAGCAATAATAACAAACAAATTAAAAATAAGAAATTACACATTTTTTGCATTATATTAAATATTTTATACTAATAATATTAAATTTTTTTAATTAAATTGCACTTTCAGACTTTATTTTAATATTCATATTAAAATAATTTGAACATGACTATCAATTTTACTATAAAAAGTTTTAGTTATAATATTAAAATTTAATTATATTATTGCACATTTATATATACACACAAATACGATATATCTATATAATAATTAATAAATTAGTGCATATATATACATACACATATATGATATATCTATATATAATTAATAAATTAGTACTTATAACCTAAAAATATATATTGAGTGATCAATTTGTAATTGTTCGATTGCCTATATAATTAATTTTAAAATAATATTAAATTTCATTTATAACACATAATTATAAACTTGATTATTAATTATAATTACAGAATATGTGTTACAATGTATATTACATATGTATGTATGTATATATGTATATTAGTATATATATATATATATATATACACACTATCTATATGTGTGTATATATGTTTGTCTGTATGTATATGTATGTGTATTTGTATATACATACACACATTTATAGAAAATTAGTACTTATAAACTAAAATTATATATTAAATGAGCAATCGTGTATATGTATATACATACACATATATATACAACTAGATGTATGTCCGTGCAATGCACGGGTAGGGGTGTAACCGAGCCGAACTATCAAAGGCTCAGGCTCGACATGTAAAATTTGAAGAGGGCTTAATTTTGGTTTGGACTCGTTTCTTTTTCAAAACCCAGACTCAAGCACGAGTTTGACTCGGGCTCATCAAGATTGAGCTCGACTCGAGCTTGTTCATTTAATGCTCGTTTGATTATAGTTCAAGCTCGTTCTTTTGTGAGCTCGATTATAAGCTCGTTTGAGAGCTCAGTAAGGAGTTCATTTGCGAGCTCGATTATAAGCTCGTTTGAGAGCTCAGTAAGGAGCTCATTTGCGAGCTCGGTTATAAGCTCGTTTGCGAGCTTAAAAAAAGACCTGAAAAAAATTAATAGAAATTTAATAGTTATAGTTTAGCAACACATATTAATACAAAAAATTGTCAACCTATCCAAACCAACAAAAAGTTGCAAGTAATATCAAAGAAATGAAAATAAAAATTACAATAATCTCTATAAAATGTTTAAAACAAACATCATACTCCACAAAAGAAAATAGTAGCTCATGGACCATGATCAAATGAGATAATATCTCTCTAATCTTAGTTTGGTCATGTTGACCTTAGCAATAATCAATCTTAATTTTGATCTTAACAATCTTAATTTTGAGCATTTAACATGTTTATTTAAGTGTGTATAAGCTAGGACTAATATGCAAATCAAAATGGAGTTAAGCACGCTTTTGGCTAATGTG